>JAEIIF010022914.1:0-19682 GCA_018874455.1 Drosophila trapezifrons | reverse complement strand
TCAAGCCTCTCTAATTAATGAAGTTTTTAATACAGTATCATAACACTATAAGTAATATTTGGCTATATTATATACCCAATACTCATAGGAATACTAGGGTATCACAACCAAAAATGTTACCTGCAATGCAGACAGAAGGAAGCCGAATTTCCCAGCCCATAAAGTATATATGTAATTATATTATACATATATTCTCTGAATCCAGCATTATATTAGAAAATTCGAAAAAAGAATCTACATTTTCGTTGTTTTTATCGATTATTATCGATGTTCTTTCAGCTCTACTTTAGAGGGACTTCTTTACGGGATCACAATCTTTGAAATAATATTTTAAACTGAACTTTTTCCAACCCTCCATAATACCAGTGACTAGATTTGAAAAATATCCTTCCCAATAAAGAAATAAATGCCTGGATGAATAGCTGGTTAATTGGTCAAAGCTGTCTGACCAGCTTCCGGCGCCGCCTTGCATTCCAAAAAAATAAAAATTAAATATAAAAAAAAAAAACATGTAGTGGTACATCCACTCGACGCAACTTGAATTCACTTCAGTCCACGGTACGGAGAAACTTCACAAGTCTTGTGTGAATTTCTGACACGGCCCAGACCCTCTTTATTCCCCTTCCCACCATCTTTCCTCGTGGAGTGTTCTCAAGTTTCACAAGAGTGCAAAAAGGAGGGTTTCTTCTTCTTGTTTTTTTTTTTTTTGGGGATTTTCAGGATCTTTTTGGCGAACAAAAGAACCTGATGGCGGTGGTCAGATAATCGAGGCAACTGGCGCCAGTCGGGATAAGGGCCCGCCTGCCCCCGTTTAAGGGGGAAGTCCCCTAACGGAGACTCCAGCGGGGACTCCAGCCATAAGTTAGCCAACCCCCAAAAATATTACAGGCGAAGGTACAGATGAGGAAGGAGAGCTAGAAGGTAACTAGCATCCCAATCCTTCCCTGTGGTAAAGATAGAACCTCCTAAACTTGTATTAATTTCTCTTAAAATATGCAAATTACTTTAGACTTTACGTTCGCCTTTTGCCGGGTATTAACTTCAAACCTTCTTACTGATGTATCGGTGGTTTCTTTCCCCTCACTTACAGGTAGGTAGGTAGGTTAGGTTCCTCTCCTTATCAGCGATCATTTGTCAAAGCCCATCCATTGAAAAGTGGTTCGACCACTGAGCGAAATGGCAACTGCAACCAATTTGTTGCCCGCTCCGGCTCTCCCTTCCCAACTTCCCCTTCAGCTCCAGTTGCCAAAGGAAGGGAAGCACAAGGAATAGCGACTATAGTAAATAAAATACATATTTTTAGTCTTTATTTTTGAGTTATTAGTAGCTGCACTTTAATTCTTATATAATTTATGTGAATTAATTATTTATAAAGTCCTTTTAAAAGTAAGGTTAGGTAACAAACAGAAAAAAAACCTAACCAAAACTTGGGCACACTGTGAAGCATGCCAAAATTCGGATTTTCGTAGTAAGCTTATTTATAAAATCTTTTCAAATTTTCAGACTCTAGAAAGTAAGGTAAAGTATTAAAAATAAAATAAAAAACCTTACCAAAACTTGGGCACACTGGAAGAATGCCAAACTTCGTATTTTCGAAGTAAGCTTATTTATAAAATTGTTTAAAATTTGTAGACTCTAGAAAGTAAGGTAAAGTAATAAAAAATAACTAAAAACCTTACCAAAAATTGGTCACACTTGCCACCTTCGCTATAAGGGTATACAAACTTCGGATTTTCAAAATAAACTTCCCTTCTTGTATTATTTTTTTGTGCTTTTGCATTCGTTTTTGTTTTGTTTTTTCTCAGATTTTTGTGAGACCCTGTTTCTGGTTTTGCATAGCTTCATCGGTTAACAAAAGATCGATCGGTGAATAATATTCCCTATACTATATGCTTTTTCCTGTGTCCTTGTGTGTCTGTGATTTATGGTTCAGTGTCGACTCGGCTAGTGATGCTGATCAAGAATATATATATACTTTATAAGGGACATTTAAAATGCAATAAATAGAAATACATATGTACATTCATAATTTATTTCAAAATTAAAATATTTTAAAAAGTATTTACACAAATTTATATTTAAAAAATTTAAGCGTAGTCGCTGACGCTGCCCAATGGCGAGTCCATCTCTGAGGTGGGCCGTACCTCCCGATATTTACTAAACAGTCCCCGCAACTTATTCGGCGGCGTCTGGAATGTCTGCGCCGTCGGGAATGTCTGCGCCGCCGCCGCCAAGGATCTGAATGAGTGATGAGCGGCGGAGCTGGCTGCTGCTCCTGCTGCTGCTCCTCCTGCTGCTGTTGGCTGAATACGCGCCCTCTTTACTCCACCAAAGGAACTTTGTTTTGGCGTTGCAAGGATGGCAACAATGGGTTTGGGTGGCATCGATGACTTGTTCGTGGCCGCTGCCCACCAATAGTCCGGCTTCAGTGACTTTTGCACGATTTTCGGGGATGGAAAGAGTTCCAACTCCTCAGCGGGGAAGCTCTCCATGTTGGCCTTCCAGGCGTAGAGACGCGGACGCATTTCCTTGTCCAAATCCACATCAATTATGGCATTTAAGACGTCCACATCCCTTTTCGTAGGCTCTTTACTGCATTGAAAGATTAATATTAATGTTGGTTTAGTCATAAGACGTAGAGGTTGCGAGGCAAACTCACCCATATATATATAGTTGGTAGACCCATTGAGGAGTCATGCTCTCTGGCGGGGTTCTAAAGTTGTCCTCCTCGCTGCTAGTCCCGCCATCACCCACAGGGATTGTCTCATTGCAGTCATACTACAAGAAAGAGATTATTATTAATATTTAATTAAAGATTAACTTGAGGACTTTTCACTTACATATAACGTAGCGTCATTGGCGCTGTCTTCAGCGGCAGCGGCGGCGGCAGCAGCGACGGCAGCTCGCAGGGATTCGGTCCGCTTGCGCCGACTGCTCTTGCGGCTGAGATTTTGTGGGACAACCCACAGGCAGGGGCAGCTCTGCTCCGCTTCCCAAGCGTTAATGTACAGCTCTTCGGTATTCAGAGCGTCCGGATGATGATGGACGATGGGTGAGGCGCCCGGGGCCTGTTCGAGCTTCTGTAGGAGGCTACTGCACCAACATCCCAAATGCTGTTCCCGGCCACGTTCCTCGGCCGCCAGTAGCTTCAGCAACTTGCGCAGCATCTGGAGCAGGAGCAGCCGCATCGCCACATTCACCTCCTGCGAGTCGAGGACATAGCTGGCCACCAAATGGGCAATGCGCGAGTGAACCTTGCTAAAGTCGACCTGCGTGAAGCGGGCATCTATCTGAAAGGTAAGGTAAATATATATGTAAGAATCTGGAGGAGAAATAGAGAAGAAGAACAGCAGAACAGCAGAGTTCGCTTCTCTTACCTTAAAACTAGCGACCAAAGTCTTAAGTCTCTTTAGCTCGCCGAGCAGCATGTCATTGATCGTCACCTCCTTGATGTTGATGATCAACGTTTTGGTTATCCGCTTGGCGAACACCTGCAGGGACTTCTCCACACAGGTGTAGGGCGTCTGAAATTCGATGAATGAGGGCGCAACCTCAGCCGATGGAATCGAGGATCTATCCTGATGCTGTGTGTGCTGATCGCTGGCCACCAGATCGAGACACTGATAGAGCTGGGCAAAGTTAAACAGGGCATCATCCTTCTTGACCTGTTCGCTCTTCTCCAGCAAATAGGCCTCCAGTCGGTCCAGGCCCTCGGGCGTGCGTATGTCCATGAACGAGTCGATAAAGTCCCAGTATTCGCGCCATTCCAACTGCTCCTGGCTGGCCAGTTGACGACCCACCACTTCCAGACCCTTCTCAATGTCCGAATTCTTGATGTGTCGCTCGCGGAACTTTTCGTTATTCTCGCTGTCACGCGTACATAGATTATTCATCAAGTCTATCAAATTCTCAACGGTCAGACTGGTCTCGGGCATCGTTTTAACAATATTATTATTGTTGTTTTCCCTTGGGCCATTGCCATTGCCATTGGTCAGATGATGGGCCACGTTTGGTGTGCTGCTGATGATCGGATCGAAGTGTAGGCGGCGCGCCGAATGGCCTTTCGGTCGATTGGTATTACCGCCGAGCTTGAGGATCTGCGATTTGCTGGGTGACGTCGGCATGCTAATGGGTGACTTGATCATGCTGCTGCCCACTCGTGGCGGTGTTTTCCAGCGCTTGTAAAAGTTCAAGGCCTTGTCGCGGGACATGGGTCCTGCCAGGGCGCTGATTGTTAATTGTTCACTGAGCACCCAGCATTCGTCCTTCTTTGGCCGCAGGTTCTGGAAAGGAGAATCGAGAGATTCAAGGATTAGTCACGCGTTGGTATTATTATTTAGGCCTCTGCAGGCAGGAATAATCCTTTAAATGATGATCAACAGAGGAGAAGAGAAAGGTGGATACTAAGTAGAGCTGTGAAAACATCGATAATACTATCGATACTATCGATGGAGAGCCTTTCGGCGGCACAATCGAGGTTTTTCGACTATCGCGATACTATCGTACGGTTTAAAGGAAAAAATCTTTGTAATAAATTCGTTATTTCGTTTTTTTTTAACCCTTATCTCCTCATGTCATTATATAAAAAAAAATGGAGTTAAAGTAATAAAGTATATTTACAAGCTAACCCTTTTATTTACAAAAATTTTGAATTTTGAAGGGAATACCCGCAATAGTTATTACAAGAATACCCCTAATATTACATTTTTGTATGGAGCGATAGTATCGTGATAGTATCGATGGTCCCCCCGAAAACATCAAGGTGCCACTATAATAATAATACTAAGAACACACCATGATCTGTGGCGAGTTTCTGTGTGCGCTTGGAGAAGAAGCGTAAGCTTGGCTGTCTTATCTTTAAACTCTCGCTCTCTTTCTCCCTCTTTTTAGTTCAAAACGGACATTGAAAAATAATTAAAAATTTCAATAAAATTTCATTAAAATTCCCAAGTACGAATTCAGTAACAAAATGTTTAGGTTTCTTAAGGTTTATAAGAATTCTGCTGCTTTTCTTTACATCCTTGGACAAAACTCACCGGTGGCTCGTTGGCTTTGAAGGGTTTACCCACTTGGGGCGGCAGTTCATTGGCCACGGATCTCAGCACGGGCACATAGTGTGGATCGCACATCAGAACATCCAGTTTCGTATTGATCTCCGGCGCATGCCTTTGGCATATGAGCTATAATAATAAATAAATAAATAAATACAATAAAATACAATAAAAACCAATAGAGAACAGAGCCTCCTACTCACATCCTTGGGCTCCAGTCCATCGATATTCTTCAGTGACTTGCACTGAGGATAAGCGATGAGCACCTCGACCACGTTCGTGTGGCCGTTCTTCACCGCCAAGTGCAGCGGCGTCTCGCCACGGACACTGTCTGGCATATTTATGTAATAGTCTAATAAACTCTCATTCAGGGCAGGGAAGAACTTTTGGCCGCTGGCCTTTTTGCCCGCATACAGCTGCGTAAACTCCCGATCCGAGATGGTCTTCAGCAGCAGCTCGGCTATCTTGGCCTGATTCTCCTGGGCACAGATGTGAATGGCATTGTAGCGACAGCTTTCTGTCAGCCAGGTGGGCGTGTCACCGCTGCTAATTAGGAAGCGGGGATTCTCCCAAACGATCCGCTTCACCTTCTCTAAGTTGCCACGCTCGATCTGGCGACGGAACTCCTGCAGCTCATGCTTAACGGGTGCCCGGAACTGTGGACGCTCTCCTCCCGAGTTGCCCGACAGTTCCTGCTGCTGATGACGTTGGCCATTGGAAATGATGCTGCTGCTGCCACTGCTGCTCGGCAAGGATGTGGGCGAGCTGCTCAGATGTAAGCTGCACATGGAGGCAAAGCTATTGGCGTTGATTCCACCGATAGGAATGCCGCTGCCGGTGTACGAGTTCTCCGTGGAGTTTGGCAGGTTTTTATAGCCTATGCTGATGGACTCTGAACGAATGTAATAAAAATTGTTTATATATTATATTTCTTTCTTATTTTCTCTGTTGGTTTACTCACTGCTGCTTGGCGTCTTCGGCTTGCCAAATCTCTTGAGCGACTCGATGCTCTCGAAGCCGTACTGGACGTAGCTCTCGGCCTGCTCCTGGTTGGGAAACTCGCGCAGTCGGCCGTCCTTGAAGTGACGCAGGACGTTCAGTGCCTTGGTTTTCTCCGTGAAGATCAGCCAGAGGGGAGAGTCGGCTGCTTGGATGGGGGTCCAGTGGTCACCGATCGAGGGATAAACCAAGAAAACACAAATAAATTAGCTGACTTGGTCCGTAGCCGGTCACGCCATCGAGTGACGAATGGCAAGTAGCGAACAGCGAACGAATGGCGGAATGCCGCACGAGCCGAGGAATGTGTTAAGCAAAACAAAATCAAAACAAATACGAGGCGGCGGTGGGTGCGTGTGACGTAGCTTGTTGGCACTATGCCCGCAGAATTTTCCTCTCCCGAGCAGGGATTTATCTTGTTAACAAAAGTATATATTTTGTAAAGTTCCAAAATAGTTATTTTTCTGTTCATTTATTTGACATTTTCCCTTTGATCATCGAGATCTTTTGTTTAAAAGCAATTGCTGATAAAACTAGATGTGAAAGTTTAGGTAAAAATGGTTTCCATGATTTTTATAAAGATTTTCTTGGAGATTACCTTAAGAATTAGCTGTTTTACCTTAATTATATTTATGTTAGCTCTTAGATACAAAGACAGCCTAGGCAGTTTCATATTTACTTATATTTTAAAACCACATAACATGTAATAAAAAGAAAACCCCTAATTTCGATAGCGTATCTCATAGACCGAATTGAATAAACCAACAATTTCTGTGCTTGTTGTTTCGCTTTTTTCTTTTTTGCTGCTTTTCTTTGTGTTTTCTGGGCAACGGCTGTTGACTTGGTCCAAGTGCCTGGGACAAGGGGCAAGAGACGAAGACATAGACATAAACCCAGACGTTCACAACCCCCAAGAACCTGACACGCTTCATACGAAGTTAATGTACTCTTGTAAATCAGATTTAGGATATAGCAAAAAGACTTTTATTAAGAATTCTTTATGATATTAAAGAACTCTAAAGTACCTTCCCTTTGACCCATATTTAAATATAAAAACAGCAGCACTCGGCTGCCGGCATAGCTATATATTTATAGTGAATATATGGGATCTGGGGACTAACTAAAAACACACTCACTCGCTGTACGGGTTGGGTTTTTTTTTTATTTTTGGGGTACTTGTTTCTACAGCTGGTATTATAAATAACATTTAAAAAATGATGAGAATTTTGTGAATACTTGGCGGCTGTCAGATAATTATTTGGGGTCACTTTGGTATCATTTTTAGATACTTGATGTATAAGTAAAATTTCCAAATTAATAAAAACTTGATGAAGGGGTTTTAAAGTCTTAAATCTTATAAAAATCTATAGTAATAATAATTATAAAATGTATACAAATCATTAGGAAGTTGACAGCTTCGAGGGGGCATTGTAAGTACTTCCTTGACCCCATGTTTGGATCCTATCAAGATGACCCCATAACTTAGGTTGTACCACTTTTTATGGAAGGCAGTGAGAGAGGTCAAGGTCCTACAAATGCATCCACTCAGGGGGCATTGGCTGGAATTGAAAGTGGACTTGGTGGAAATCAACTCGCAGCAATCTCTTATCGTTTTCGAAATCGAATTTAATTGGATTACCGCGCCAAGGAGAGCGAGAGCGAGACAATTGCATCGAATTTTGGTTGGTAATTGCAATTGTTTACCGTTTATATTGACAAGGAATTCGGCATTACCAAGCGAATTTCTACGTTTTATTTTTTGGTGCTCAATTCTCGGAAGATTTTCTTAACGAATATTCCTATATCATAAAGAGTTGAAGAAGCAGTCATGGTGCTAACAATTCAAGCGACAAAAATGGAGATAAAATACAAAATAAAGGAATTCCCAGTTGGGGAAAACGAACTAAAATCACCCTGGAATCTGGGAATTTCTATTGGCATACAAACTTTCAATTATTAAGTATACATTCGATTCAGTTCTCAGCCAAGAAACCTCATCGGTAGTAATTTTGTTGACTGTTCAACCGCAACATTTTCCTTGGCTATACACAGATTGTTGCTGAATTCGTACTTGGGAATTTCCAGGTGCAGGTTAAGTGTCTGTTCTTCATTACTAATAAGTAAAAAAAACCAAAGCAAGAAGCATTTGCAAATTTCTTTAAAGAGTTAGGGTTAAAGTTACAAAGATTTATATTAAAAATCTTTAAAAAAAAATAGATCTCCAATAAATTGAAAAATTAAATGACAATCTCTTAATACCCTTAATATTTAACATCTTTTAGATTTTATAAAAAAAAATTATATTTTTATCTGGAAACACATGGCAATACAGCGACCTTGTCGGCATGCCCACTCAATTCTAGGGTATCACAAATATAGCAACAAGCGGTAAACAACTGGAACGCAACGAACGCACACGCACATATGTACACATACATACACACAAGCAGGTACCACAAGACTGCTCCCATCTCGCTCATACTTACGTGGATAGTCGGAATCCTCCGCCGGCACTGCTTGCCCCGATCCCGTTCCAGATTTACTGGCATCCAGCGCCTTGATGCTCACTGCCGCAATTGAGCCCCCACACTGCGCCATCGTTCCTTCAAATACCGCCTTCGATGGCGGTACATAGACCCCGAAGTAGGACATCTCTTCAGATGTAAGATTCTGGAAAACCAGACAACAATAAAAAAAAACAACAAAATTTAAAAAAAAAACACTGAGAGCAGCTCGGTGTGTGTGGTTGCCGCTGTCACGAAATATATGTAACTACAAAGACGCAAAACACAAAACACCACGCACACTGAGCGTAAATAGGTGACGGGGAAGGGAAATCTCCACCATGTTGCCAAGATGGCGTTGCATCGGTGTATTCCTACCTTTTACAACTCGAAACGCGTCTCATAGAACACCTAAAATTTCATTGGCCCGCTTTTGATGATATGAAATTTACAACTACTGGGCACCTACAGTGTGCCCTTTTCCGTTTATAAAGCTGAAGTTCGTCAGAAAAGGTGCGGATTTTCTCCTCCACGGCAACTGGTCACACTGGCCGCACGAGATGTAGCCAGACCATGTAAGTGAACAATATCAACACCTCGTAAACTGAACAGCTGCCAGTTTCTGAGCACCATAATTATCAGATCGTTATCAAACCAGTCATAACTAAACTCAAATCCCGAGAGGAAACACTTTCCAGTGCTATTTACACCTCACGGGCGCCCCCTGGTGGCCAACTATTCATTTCTTTGTATTTTTTAGCATATTTGGTACATTTCATGGTCTGATTTGGTATTTTTTTCGGATTCCCACGACATATTTAAACGACCCGGCTGCGGCCACACTTAACATAACGTTCGTTTCGACAGGTTGCGAGCGGGTTTCTCGCGCGTTCTGCGTCTTTTTTTTATCGTGTGTGTTTGTTGTTGTGGGTGTTTGGCGTGCTGCTACCAATGTTGTTGTTATTCTAGTGCGGCGCGCGTCTTTATTGACAAAAAAAAAGATGTGAATAATGGCAGTCAAAAAAGTGGCTTGAAAGAAAAGCAATCGATTAAACAACAAAAATAATTTGAATATAATATCCGGACACAGGTTGGTTTTAAACGTAAGCTGCTTTTGACTTAATTAGCTTCTGTTTCCAAGTGTATTTTTTTTTTTGTATTTTGTTCAGGGATACACAAGCAAGGGTGTGTTTTCCTTCGTGTGGGCGTCGGGTGTGTGTGTGTGTGTGGGTTTGCGTTTTGAACCTGTCTCTTGGCAAAAATCAATAAAACAAAAGTCAAAACACAAAGTGCACGTCCTTTTTTTTGCATACAGTAGTCATACGAAAATGTGGAAGGTAGAGTCTTAAAGGATTTTGGAATGTTGTTTAGTTATTAGAATCAAAACATTTCAACCCAGCTGTTAGCCAATATGTTTAATAACCAAATACTTAATTCCCAGAAATTAATAGTTTTTGAAGGAATTTACAACGCTGTTACACGGAACAACTCTTAACTTGACACTTTTTTATATTAAATCTCCGTCTTAAAGAGAATATTATATTTCCAATCAGAAGATTGCAAGTAAGGGATGCATTTCCGTCCCTATAAACAATCAGCATCAACAGCCGAGTCGATCTAGCCATGTTTGATTCAAATTTCTTTACAACTAAGAGGCAAGACTTAGTTGTAAAGAAATTTGAATCAAACTTTTCAAATAGTCTTCTTTTTATTAAATGTTGTATTAAAGTCGGATTTAATCAAAGGACTTTAATATATATAAAATATATGTCATAGGAACTGTGAGAAAATAAAGGGATTTTTTTAGATGCGCAAATTACTCTTGAAATAGCTATTTTAACGATTTCAAAACTCCCATTTTTGGTATTATTCATAAATAATATTCCATATTTAAATTCCAACTTGCCAAAGTTATCTTCCCTTCTTGTTTCGCAATTCTGGACTCCCTTTATATCGCTGTCCAGTGTGTGGAGCGTGCACTGTGCGCATTTTTACCTGCATTCGGTGGGTTAAAAGGATCTCAGGAGAAGGAATGAGAGGAGCCCAGTGGCTACACACTCGGCACTTTTGCAATTACTTCTGCTGTGGCAAGCGAGCAGCAGCTGCTCCCAATGAGTTATAAGTGGTAGTAAATAAAAGACCGTTAAACGAGGCTCACTTAGTTAGTCGAGCATGGCCAAAACGCCGCTGCTGCTGCTGTTGCCAATTAAGAGCGGGCCAAAACAAATGAAAATACAGTAAACAACGGTTAACGTTAATTAAGTGATTGTGCCCATCCAATTGCTCTTTATTAAGTGTTTATTTCCCCCAAAGTTGAATTTCCAAATTTTTAAGTTACCATATTTATTTTTGTTCCAATTATATTATTTTAATGGTGCTTTTGTTCTTGATCTTATTTTAAATTTCTTAGTTACCTTCTTATTTGCGAGTTAATTCCTGCACCTTAATATCGGGTGATCTATAAAATAGTGATTTAATCCCATAGAAAAAAATAAACCTAGAATTATTAATCGCATGACCTATTAAAGTCGGTCTTTATCTCTCCCGCTGATCGTTTTGTTATTATTATGTATTTTCCTTTATTTAATCGTTCAGGTAACTGGCAGCTTGTTTTTAATGCCTTTCCTAACTGGATTGGCGCTATATTTCATCATTTACACTTTGCCAGCTGCCATGCACTGATTCTGATGCTACCTCTCTTTTTCCAGTTTTCTTTCTTTAACCATTCATACGTACATATGTATTTACTTTTTATAGTACATTGTATATTTTTCGCTATCAATGGTGGTTTTATCTAATCGGCAGCGGGAGGATTCCTATGCCATCTATCTCCGAATGAGTCATAACAGTGCAGTTGACAAGCTCAAGTGCGTCATTCCTGGAGACTCAAAAGCAGCGCTGCCCTCAGTTAGGCCTCAGGGGCCGCCGACCACACGAGGCACAAGCCGAGGCAGGGATTTTACCCAAAGAGACGTGCGAAAAATAATTAAAGAGGAGAACTAGGAATATATGTAACATTGCGTAGTAGTTGAGTCTCTCAAAAACAATTAATGAAATTCTGGCCCGCTCTGTCCTAGAGCCTACCTGACTACATCTACATCTACATGGATATACCTATCCAGTCCCCCACTCTAGTTCCCCTCTCGCGCTCAGAGAACTTTGAGTCGTTAAACCAGTTTATGACTGGTCGGGCATAGAGGCCACACGTTAAGTAAGTAGAATCAACTGAACGCTGAATCAGCTGCGGATCTTACGGCCATAGCTACTTACTGTGACTGTTCTGGGTTGCCTGGGGCATATCAGGCAGTAAGATTAAGCTCCTTTCTCTTCATAACTAATTCCTGTTTTATGTAAATATTTCCGTAATTGGATTATATTCAATTTTAAATAATTATAAACATGGTTTCTCTATAATTATTGTTCATAAATATAATATTAGAGGGTATTATAGAGTTCTAGACCTTTACTAATGACTTCTAAATAGCATTTTCGTTTGCTCTGTCAGATCTGAAGAGGTGTCTGAAGCTTCGGACTATAGTGGAAGAGAAAAGGCGGTAGAAGTAGGGGTAAATATGTAAATATATAGATGGGCACGAAGCGTGCCGGTGGAAGCAACTTCCCCCTATGAGCGTTTATCGAGCGGAGACCATCATAGCATTTTATAAAATAATTAAATAAAATATTCAAGACAATATAATGCTTAGAGCTCCCGTTTCTCCGCTCTGAGCCCTCTATAATCCTTCCGCCTCCTATGTACCTTTCAGTTAAATCATCAACTAGTTGTTACCCATTGAACCCTTGTCACCCTCTAATTGAATTATAATAATTACTATTAAAACCACAAACAATGCCTTAAAATTTAGGCCAATGTCAGAACAGGAGATATGGGGGAAATAACGTAATATGAGAAAGATGATTGAGCATTGAGTGATAAAATGGGACAAGTGTTCGTATCGCCGGCGGCGAGGATGGCAGCTTCAGTTTGAACTTCAATTTCGGAGCTTTTGAAATTCATGTCTTCAACAGCTGCGCTTGATATTTACCTCACTTGAGTTTTTATACCCTACAAAGAGGGTATTATTGGTTTTAGTTTTGTATAAATGTTGGCAACTCTGCAGGTCTTTGAAGTATACCTAAAGTCACCAGGCAAGCCGATCTAGATCTAGGAATTCTATCTGTTTCTGCGCAAAGAAATCTTTCTGGTTTTACTAAGACTCCCAAAAGACTTCTTACCATAACAGGTAAAAAACCATCATAGCTTTGTTATTTATAACTATATATTATTTATTACCTTATTTTACTTTATGAATGTCATGTAGACTCGATAGAATTCTAATCTTTAAAGATTAAACTAACCTTTCCTTTTGATTACCTTTAAAATTGTGTGACCCTACTCGCATTACAAAAAAAATCCCAAGAAAACAATACATTTAGTGGTTTCTTTCAAGATTCTAAAGAGAACTCTAATTAATGCATATTATAAGACAGTGTCATAGTTCTATGACCAATATTATCACTGTTAGTTTATTATTTCAGCAAATAATCGTTCCTTCAAAAATCACAATTGTTAACTTAAAGCGTATTTACACTTCGTCTTCCCAAAAATAGAGCTCCCTTCTTGTTTAGTTGAAAATTTGTTTGAATTACTTCACCCTCACACTTCCTTATTGGCTTGACTTTGAACTTGGCATCTTCGTGAAGATCGTGGGCCTATTGACCTTCCCAGTTCTCTAGGATCGATCCATGGTGTTTTTTCTTTTTTTCTTCCAACCCGTGTTGACCCAAATGGCGCCGTATAATAGATGAGTTCCCCACAGCAAAAGAAAAAAAAAACAAAAACAAACAGCCATAAGAAAAGAAAAAATATTAATTCAACGGATTGCAAATGCAGCAACAATGGCAATAGTTTAGTTTATTGAACGCACAATAGGCTGATTGGCACATGAAATACATATTTCCTAACAAAATGAGATGCTTTCGAAAAATGGTGTCAGCAATAATATCAACAAGATGCAGGTGGCAAATGGATAATAAATAATGTTTAACAAACAAAAGAGATTAAAGCAATGCAGATCTTTTATTACTTTAACAATTTATTTAAAGGAGAAAAAATCATTATTCAGTATTCATTATATATTTTCTTGATAGAAATATATGTTTACCTTGAGTATACCATAACTGATAGGCTCTCTGCATTTTAAGGAATTTCCTGCACATAGAATCTAGTTTTTTTTTAGTTTTTCTGGCAAATAAAATCCACTTTTAGGGTTTTTATTTTATTTAAGAAAAAATCATTTATCAGTTAATGCTGGATGACTCCGCCAACTAAAGATGACTCGTCTTTGCAGCATAATCATGGGAATAACGATGGCACCTTGAGAACCAAACGGAAAAGCGAATACCTGTACCTTTGCAGCAGTTGCAGTTGCAGTAAAAATAGTGATTTCATTGTCATTTCTTATATATATATTTCCACTGTATGGTTTTTGTGTTTTTGTTTTTTTTTTTTTTACCTTTGTCGGGTGTCGAGTGTGGCGCATAAATTATACCCTTTTGTCACCTCGATTTGATTACCGAAAATGTATGTAAATCGCTTGACTTGATTTATTTAAACGATGCAAGAGTCGATGCATCGAAACAGGTGGGCGGGCTTTTAAGTAGTATATGTATATACTATAGGGCTTATAAGTAGTATAAAAAACCCTATTTAACTGTGATGTCACCCCGCTCTGCATTCCACAGCAAAACTCAACAGTGCAGCTACGTTTTTGGGTTATACCGACGATCGAAAGTCGAGCTCACATGCTAAAATTCAACAATAAAAGTGAGAGAAATAAATGGCAAAGAAAAAAGAGTGTACAAGAGGAAAAAATATAGTAATAAAGAGCATTAGAGTTTAGTTTCTTGACTCTTTAAATTGATTTAAAAAATATATATTTGTTAAGAGAATATATATTATATTTCCTATTTAAATTCTCCCTATTTTTAACATACATTTACCGAGGAATTTCAAGCCTCTCTCTTCGTTTTATTTTCTTTCTGTGCAGCGCAAAATAATTAGCTCACAGACATTTTTCACTCTAAGCGCTTACTAAGGCCTCTAAACTATTGTCTGGCCCCTGGCACATCCCCTGGTTTATTTCCCGTCCCCTGCTATTTTCCCTGACTGTGTGTTGTTGTGTAATTTTGTTTAAACTGTCAATTCAATTGACGTTACTCATACGTCCCGTTGTGCAGCGAATGGGGCTACACATCTCTTTCTCCTCTTTCACCTCTCTCTCTCCTTTTATTTAGTACTTTTATAAAAATTGTTGTGCAACAAATAAATGCTGAAAATCGAGCAGACTGGGATTTGAATTAATGTGGCTTTGTTTCTGGGATTTTCAGGGGTTTTTTACTGAGTGTTAAGACCTGCCTTTGGGCTTCCTTTCTTGGCTTCCATTTTGACAAGGGTTTTTAACCCAGAAACTGGAGAAAAAATAACTTTATAAATTATATACAAATAAGAAATGTTTACGTTAATGATGAGAATGCTGGGAACCACCGAAACATACCGCTTACATAGGAAAATATTTCCTTTTGGCTAAGTTATAAGCTTCTGTTTAATATTATAAATTCATAGATATGGTTTAAAGATAATATAATTTGAATATTTAATAAAAAGACTCCTCGCCTCTCCTTCTTACCTCTTTTATCTTAATTCTCCTTTTACTATACCCTTTTAGCAGTCATTCCCCTCTTCACATCCGCATAGGAAATACGATGGGCGAAAGGAAAGAAGACGCAGAAGAAACAGGAACTGATAATCAGGCTGTTGTTGTTGTTGTTGCTTCTCCACCTCTTTACCTCTCCAATTATCTATATTTAAAATCATGTAACGCATTATGATTTCATGATATAGCCATGAGATGGCAAATTGATTAATCACAATTAAGTGTAATTAATTACAAGGAGCCACACCAGCTCCCAGCCAGAGGGAAGTAAGGCAGGGCCATACAGTCCATTATGTCACGTATTTATTTGTTAACCTTTCTTCTCCTCCCTTTTGACAAAGGGAACTACCTTTTAAGTGAGAGATACACTTGTGATATATATCTTATATTGTTAATTTTAGTGGAAAGTGGCTCCGCCTGCTGCTGGCCAAGTAGTGCAATTAGCCAAAAGAAAAAGTGTACTGCTCTGCAGGGAATCGGTCATATGTGTATATGAATATATATGTATATACCGAAATTGAATGCATATATGGCATATATCATGATACCATTGTCTGAAACAGTAGCGAATAGAAAGGTTTTCCTTTTCCCCAAGCCCATTTGAATGGGAGATGATGTGTGTTGTGTGTGTTGCGATGCAATGGTGTTTTTTTTCGGATAGCTTCAGTTCGCTTCGGTTCAGTTTTGGTTCGGTTATATGTATATATGTTTGTTATATCTGTATCTTTCCACATTTCGAGGCTTGCGTGCAATCATCAATAACCAGATTTCAATGACTTCTCCCAAGCGTTCCGCAGCCCCCTTAAAGTCATTAACATTAGTCGATATGAAAGTTTTCCCAGCGGACAAAATAGTCACCTTGAGAACTCCACAGAAAAACACCGTGAAAAATTATATAGGGCGGGGGATAAGATGGTTTTTTTTTTTTTTTGCACTATTTTATAGGAAAATATAATTCAATTCCTGTTTATGGAAGTATTTCTACCCATCTATATCTTTGTTTGGGCCTCCTTTGACTTTAAGTATTTATTGTACTCTCTAAAGACATTTTCTTCAACAAATTCTGCTTGTTTTTTCTTTTGGGAATATTCCTGAAAACTCAGTTACAGTGTCTGATCTATAAAATATATACTAAAGGTAACGGAAATGCATTCTTCACTTCACATTTAATAATAAAGAAAAATATTTCTTATAGAGAAGGGGGAACACAAAACAAAAAGGTGCTGCCGACATCATCGCAATTATGCAATTCCCTGTCTGGCTCTAAACACTTAATTATAGTTATTAAATATTTGGCAAATACTCATGGCTTTTGGCTTTGCACATAGTTAGCTTAACTTGAGTTGGCTTTAACCCTATGCCAAGACTTATGGGAAATATGGAAATTGGCGGTATCATTATGATTAAAAATATGATGGCTCTGGCAAAGATGGCAAGTTGAAAATATTGGGATGATTATCTTGTACAAACCAATAACTATAAATGCTAAAGATACAAAATTAAATATACATGATAATACATTTATTTTTCTTAAATGTCAGCCTGGTGATCGTTGTTTAACCAGTTTAAAAGCGTTCACTAAAGCAATTCTTTAATCTTGATCAATTTTGAGTTAGAATCATTCTTATGACTTTTGTATTAGAATCAGATACAAATAATTATCGTATAAAAAGGAAAGCCCTGAGATATCATAACTTGGGGATATTGATTTTAATAGAAACAGATCGAGCGACTAAATAAATCTATGTACAACACATATAGTCATCTCCTTCAAGGATCTAATAAAAACTCTATTTAGGTAAATGGTTAATACCAAAGCGGTATTTTTGTTATTATACTAAATTCAGTTTTGGTATTTTTTTTACAACTATCCAATTTTTCCAATTGAATTTTTATACAGTGTCATAACCCTATAACCGAATAAATTCAATCAAATTAGACTTGACCTGACTAGACCTGCTCCACATCGAACTGGCCTTATCAGCCGCTGGGAATCGGTGTCAGCTAATCGCACCCACAACAAACCGCTGACCCCAATAGGAAGGTACCACCTAACCGAACCCGCTTGGTCATGCCAAACGCGTCAAATAGAAATAAGAACAACAACAAAAAAGCATAGAAAAACATAGAAAAAAAAAGCTGAAATAGAAACGGAAAACAAACTTGAAGTTGAAACCAAAACAGAATAAGAATAAGAAGCGCCAGTCCCAAATCCGGTCAATGGAATTGGTTTTTCACTTTCTCGACCGTTGACGACGTGCTATGGGTGCGGCGTCCTTCACAAAAGAAAGAATATTATTTAATGTGATTAATGTATTTTATTTTAGTATTTTTTGTATATTTTTACAGAAATAGAATAATTCAAAAGGTTACATTATGATGAAGATGTACGTTACCCTCTGCTAGTTTTTAAGTTCTAATATATTAACCGCTGCTGTTTAAGCCACTTCACGGTTACGAGATGTGCTTGAAGCCCAACCCAAAGCAAAGCACGTTCTTATCAAGCCTAATTAATTGCGACCTCCCTCCCCGCACAGTGTTGCATAAGCGTCTCAAAACTCGGGCGGAGATCACTTAAAATAATGAGCAGCCAGAAAGGTAACCAAACCGAAGTTTGAATACTCTTTAAAAGCTATGGGATTGTCTTTAAATATTGTAAAAATTATAATAAAAATCTATGTTATTCCACTTTATATATAGTATTAGTATGTTCATGGGGTCATACATATATGCCGCCTTGACTCCATTGCCAAATTACAATTGTAATTAACCAAAGCCAAGGTAGCGGCACGTTTTGATTTTGATTAACCAAAAAAAAGTACGCAGCAGCTGAAACTTAATCTTATAACATTATGTGGGCATGGTGGAGATCTGTTCAGATCAGTGGAGCGCAACTGAGTGTGACCAAGTCACCGGGGCATCCAAATCAGACCAAAGATCTTTGAGATTCCAAGGAGTGTATTTTAGGCAAATTTAGCTAACCTTTGGGATTTTTAATTTATGATTTAATAAGAATAATTTCTTAAAAAGGACTTGTAGTTCTTAAGATCTATAAGTTTAAACACAGCTAAATATAAAGCCTAACACTCTTCTCCGTTTACACATCCGAACATCTTCAGGAACCGCTTTGTAATTTACTTTATTTATTTACCTTGCAGTTGGACCTGTAAACGAGAAGGAAATTCATTCAATTCCCATTGACTGAGGGAGGAAAATAAATAAATAAAAGCCAAGCCGCAGTGAGGAAATCAAAGTAGGAACCGAACCACCAACTGTAAGTACCAAGGAGGGGAAGAGCGCAAAAAAAAACGCAAAAAAAAACAACCGCAAACAAACAGAAAATCATGTGCATATAGTCGGAGTTTGGCTTTTCAGATGGGAATGGGAATGGGAATGAAACTTCAAAATTTTTGTGACCATATCCGGTTGCCAGTTGCAATTGCAGCTTCCACTAAAACAATAGGAAGCCAGCAAAAAAAAACACACACAAACAAGAAGCGGTTTGAGATGAAAACGCAACTTTGTTTTTCTTTTTTTCTTGGAAATCCATGGAAATCTCATCTTGGCATTGTTGGCTTCTTGGCTTTTCTTCATTTTTTTTTTTAGGTTTGGCTTACGGGAAAATTGCGTAAAACTATGATAAATTCACAGCACATCGAGGCGATCTGATCGTTTGGGATGATAGCAGGAAATCAAGGCAGTTTAAAAATGTTTCGTTAAGACTTTTTCTTGAAAACAAAACTTGAGCTAGCAATAACACTTCCCTTACATGTGTTTAGTTTATAAGGGAAGGTAAAGGAAAGGTTTTAATTGTTTGTCAATTGTGGAACCATTTGAGTGATTAATTATTGCTTTTTTTTATTAATTAAACATCGTTTAATATAATAAATATTTGTATAAATTAAGCTACCGTGAACAATGTACCAAGAATTCTTATAAATATTGAAATATACAATTTAATTATAACCACTAATTATTAACTATTCCAAGTTATGTGAAACCCCTTCATGAATATGTTTAAAAAATACCTCGTTTTCTAAAAGGTTATTGACGTGAATATTAAATTATAATAATAATACACACTGTTCCCACTGAACCAGGAAGCGATCTTCAAATGAGAGTGTTGTATAACTATCGCATTCCAGCTGGAAAGCAGTACAAAACGATTAGCAGAAAGTATCGAAAAGAATTCCAACTAGAGAACGGATACTTTTCTGCATACTTGCTTTTGTTTTAAAGTTTCTTGAAACATAAACAGATCAAAAATCAACATTTTAACGGCGTCGCATGTATTCCTGTAACTTTCTTCACATTTGGAATAGAGGTGCGGAAACATCGATGTTTGCGGACATAGATGCTTTTCGATGTTTCAAAAATAAACATCGATGAAAAAAACATCGCTATTTTTTGATGTTTTT
>JAEIIF010022894.1:0-20465 GCA_018874455.1 Drosophila trapezifrons | reverse complement strand
TTTTTAATATGTCAAATATTTTTAAAATGTATTTATCTCAGTGCTGGCTAAGTAAATGCTCTCTGACACCTCCGGACTCACGACGACTGTTCATGTCATGCACCCGCCGTTGGAAAAATATGGACAGATCTCCAGCTCGCCAGATCTCCAGCTCACCAGATCTCCAGCTCGCCAGATCTCCGCCACTCCAGCACAGCACTCACAGCTTACAGCTCACAGCTCAGCAGATCTCAGCTGGTCTCACACCAACCTCAAGTGACAAGACTCGGATCTCGGATCTAGGAGCTAAAATCTTGACGAGATTGCAACTGTTGCTGCAGGCCACTTGGGGCGTTGCATTCTGCGAATCCGGCTGACGACTTGGCTTGGGTGGTCCCAGTGCCTGTGGAACTCCTCGTCTGACTCATAGCCGAGCCAAGTACATATGTTCATAGATATAGCGACAGAAATCTTGAATGAAATAAATGGCGGAAGGGGTGAATAATTAAAGCGAAAAGGAAACGTGCAAATATGACCAAAGAGTAATTGTCATTGCTGCAACTTAGTTCTAGTCCAAATTGTGAGTTGTTTATGAATGTCCGAAAGGAATTTCCACACACTTAAGTAACGGGTTAAAGCTGAATCTAGGAAACGAAACCCCTTATCAAGGAAGTGGCTAAGACAGGTTTTAAGTTATCTACGATTGTCAGTTCAGAGCTTGTTTAGAAACTTAGTTCTAGCTGCTGAAAAAGTACTTCTAATTCTAGATTTTTACAAGGAAATATTATGGATACTCTATCATCTATAAACCATTCCCATAGATGCCCTACCTCTTGCCAAATATGGCTCAATCATTCATCAAAAGCCATCAATTACTGGATTTGCTGCACAAAATCCAATCTAAGCCCAGTCTCAGACTGCAAATATTCAATTAATTGGCCTCGGCGTGCACCGTGGTGCGTCATTTTCCGTAAACAAAGGACGTAATCAGATCGTGCTCTAATTTGGAGTGGCTAAGCCTGAAATCATGGACAGAGGAGGTGTTAAAGGGGGACTTTGCATAAATTAAATATATATTAAAAAATTCGAATATAAAGAACATAGTGAGGTTGGAAGGTGTTGTAGGTTTCAGGAACCTTTATTATATATTTTGCTATTTTTATTTGATTTTTCCCCAACCCCTTTAAGCCCCCATCTCTGTCCCTCTTGGCCAGTATTTGCAATTACCACTGTTAGTGATCCGTTACACAGCGTTTGGCGTTCGTTGTCGTGCTAACCTTGAGATGATTACTTCAATAGTTTATTTTTTTTTTATTTTAGCCAAGTCTCTCTCTGAGCAGAGCTCACTAATTCGAGACAATTTATTAAATGAGGCAAAGCAGGGCAAGTACGCAGTAAGACCAGAAAATATGCCATAATAAAACAAAGCGAGGCAGCGCCGAAAATATGACAAAACAAAGCGCTATTTTGTAGTTTTTCGGCTTGGTAATGAGTCGTCGACTGGGTCGACTGCATTGGGACTTTTTAGCTGTTTTTGGCCATAATGATGTGGCGCCACACGCTGCGCCCCACTTCGACAGCGTCTTCAGAGGGTCTCTGCCTCTCTGGCCAAGATTGGTTTAATAAGCAAAACGGCCTACATGGCAATTAAAAAGAATAGCAAGTAGTAGGAACAGACAAGGTAGTACACTGGAAAATAAATGGTAGTTAATATAAATAGATAAAGAAGAATAAAGGGTTTTAATGGGCTTACATTGAGTTAAGCAAGCATGAACTTGGACATCAGTATGTAAACATATTTAACAGTGTTTCCCATGTTTTTTAATATTTACAAAATATTAAATAAATCCCCTATAAATCCCTTTATAATCTCTAAATCTCTTAAGATATCTAATGGGCTATTCACCCCCATTTTTTCAGTGCACAATACCATTAAATGGAAGCCTTTACAGACGACGCCCAGCACTTGGAGGCCCAAGAAAATAAGAGGAAAAACACAACATAGAACATAGAAAACATCGTCTGGGAAACCCACGAAATAGACGAGCGAACAAATTGCAACATGCTCCACCCACCAGAAAATGCAATTTTAGCTCCAAGAAGCAGCAGCCTATTGTTTCTATTTTATTCATAAATATTTTGTGTGTTTGCAGCTAATTTTATTCGTGCTTGAAGATTGTGTTTGGTTTTTGCGAGGGAGCTTTGCCGGTTCGAGAGAGGCCATTTCAATTAAATCGTGATGGGAGATGGAAATGCATTGATAGTTAACCTTTTTCATTCTGATCATGATTTCATAATTAATATGCATTAATTAGGGTTTACTTTTAATAATATGCATTAATTACTTTACTTTGAAACTGATATGTCAATGTTTAACTTTGCTATTTTTTGTAGTTGATAGAACCCCTATCGGATATCATGGGTATTATCTAATTTGAGGTTTTCCCTTCGCCGGCGAAGAGCATTTCACAATTATTTTACATACCGAAGCCCATCGGAGTTATCTCACAAATCAGGCAATTTCCAAAGACAAACCACAGCAGCCCCACGCTGCTCCACATCTCTGGGCAACTGAACTGAACTTCACTCTCGTTTTTTTCTCGTTACTCGAAGAAAAAAAAAAAAGCATAAAATAATTGCCAGCGGGAGGGGATTTCACTTGCAGGGGCGGCCACTTCTTGGGCTTCGCCAAGCTTGTTGTTGGCCGCCACCGTTGTTACTGCTGACCGACTCGCTTTCGGCTTGAACTCGGCTTCAAGCTCGGCTTTGAATCGTGTTTGGGCCAAATGCCGCTCGGGCGTTGTCTTGTATATAAAAGCGGCTTCCTTCTTGGTTCTAGTTATCAGTTGAATCCAGCTCAACGTACACCGTACACCGTATTCGCGTCTCCGCAGTAAAAAATACAAAACCCAACTCCATTCGCAATGGCATTCTTCAAAGTGAGTGGATCAGATATACCTACTAGTATTTCCCCCCGAAAAAAGTGCCCTAAGTGATCTAACCAAAAACTATACCCCCTTCGTGCTCTATAGTCCCTCATCTGCCTGGCTGTCCTGAGCGCCGCTTCCGCCGGAGTCCTGCACGGCCATGGAGGTGGTCTGTACGCCGCCGCCCCGGCCCTCTATGCCGGACATGGTGGTGGTCATCATGACGAGGGAATCGACTATCATGTAAGTTGGTTTGATTAAAAAAAGGGGATAAAATAAGACAAGAAGGATCTACAAATCAGGAAAAATAATGTTAATAAAACGAGAAGGATTTAAGCTTGGGAAAAAAAGATATTGCCAATGCTAGAAGGATTAAAATTAGAAAAACTATTTAAAATTCATCTCCTTTAGTGTTTTTTACATGTTTACAAGAATAACTAAATTAGTTTTATATTTTAAATACATTCTGAAGCTAAAGTATATTTTTTTTACATTAAATCAAGCAAATATCACTTTTTTCGAACTTTTGAAATATTACTCATACGACTAGTTGACTCAGTACATTTTCTGAGCCATTACTGTTACAGTTTTCTTTATTTAAAATAGTAAATTCTAACTTAAAGTCATAGGCAAAATAATTAACAAGAATGCCTTATTAAAATACAATTCAATAAGCTTAATAATTTTCCTAATATTCTTTATAATTACTCATACGCCACGTAATCCGGAAAATTATAAAAGAATAATATTCAACAAATATATTTCGGTTGGTTAAGCTGGGCCATGTCTCAATTGGCCAGCAGCAGTCCAGGGTCGCTGCAGCTTTTGACATTTGGCCATTTTCCCACGAGCAAGAGCCAAGTCCATTAGCATGACGCGGTGGTGGCGTGTGGCATGCCACAAAATTAGCACTCAATCCGCGACTAATCCGCACTTCTCACGGGTCTGGCTTTGTAGAAGCCTAGCCCATGTTTCACTATAAAGATGACTTTATTCTTAAGAATATATTTATTTAGAAACACGATTAAATCCATTAAGTATTGCCTAAAGAAGGCACATCCTATTACTTCCACACTCTGAAAATTCTATACTTTATTTCTAATCCCTTTATTTCCTCCTCACTAATCCCTAGGCCTATCCCAAGTACCACTACAACTACGGAGTGGCTGACTCCCACACCGGCGATGTCAAGTCCCAGCATGAGGTGCGTGATGGTGATGTTGTGAAGGGATCCTACTCCCTGGTGGAGCCCGATGGTTCGGTGCGCACCGTTGAGTACACCGCCGATGACCACAACGGTTTCAATGCCGTCGTCCACAAGACCGGCCCCACTGTCCACCATGCCCCGGTGCACCATGCCCCCGCTCTGGTGTCCCATGCCGCTCCTTTGGTGGCTCACTCTGCTCCGGCCATCGCTCACCATGTGGCCGCCGCTCCCGCCGTGCCCTATGCCGGTTCCCTGGCGCATCATGCCGCCATCCCAGCCTACGGATATGCCACCCACAACGCCCACGCGCATGTGGCCCACTACTAAGATGGGAGGAGGAGCACTTTGCTGATAGCAACCACTAGCACAAGCACCACCAACCAACACCAACACCACTACCACCACTCTTCTGTAATTTATTAAGCACGTTGACGACCTCACAAAGAACAAAAACAACGGAAAACGGAAACCGGAAACGGATGATTGACGAAGCCTGCTGCAATACTCAGTGTCCAGTACCCAGTACCAGTCATGACCATCTCAATCGCCTGTGTAAATAGGATTAAAGGATTCCAGTCCAGGATCCTCTGTCACCACTATCCCTCTGTCCCCTGCCGTCTCTGTCTCAGCTTTCGCGCCACTCTCTTTTGTTTGTGAACCAAGCTTCTCTTTTGTACATATCAACACCGAGCTGAGGGAGGAACAAACGCCCATATCACATGCCACGCCCACGACAAAACAACCAAGCAAGCCTGTAAAGAAAAAGATGAAGAATAACGAACAAAACAACAACAAAAAATTCATACAAAAAAACACACACAATTTACGTATTTTTTATGTATAATAACTTTGTGTATACTTTTAAGTTTGAAGCTGAAACTGCTGACAAATGCTATAAATACAAAACGTAGTGAATTATAAAAATTCAAAAGAAGCATTAGTTGTTTATTGAAACCTAGAGGGGGAAAAGGTTTTAAAAAAAAAAAATCGTCCGGAAATTACTTCATGAAAGTTGCACAGAATTCACCACATGAAAACTGCACAGATTTCAGCACCTAAAAAGGGGTAGTCATTTCAGCATATGAAAACTACACAGGAATAAAATTCTTCCAAAGGTTTGTTTTTTGAAATGAGTGTCATAATTATCTTTAATAGAAAAAAATCTTTAAAAAATGTTTCACATGATTTTCACCACAGATTTTAGCACAGGAAAGTTGCACAGATTTCACCACATGAACACTGCACAGACTCAAGTTACTCAAGTTGTTTATTTAACTACTCATGAATCACAATAAACGAGCGGGTAACTGTATATTTATTCTCGAATGCATTCACTTTCAATCAGCCAATGATTCCATTGCTAATTATGATCGCAATTACCAACGAGAGTTATGGAAATTAATGGGCAGAGCACTGCCACTTGGCTGACAATTATCGGTTAAGTTAATTTGTGGGCGTCAGTGGAAAAGGTGAAGGTAAGCATTGTCAATTGATTAGCATTGGATCAGCCAATAACCAATAACCAGCAACCAGTTGGTATCTATTAAATAATTTATCCACTCATCGAAGAACTCTGACATCTGTACGATTGAAACACGTGCATGTCAATCTTTTGATTGGCATCGCATCGCCTTGACATTAATTTGGGAGATGGAAGATTGGATTTAAATTAGAAAGAATTTTATTTAATAACAATATTATTATTAAATAAAATAATATAAAGAAATCTAAAGTTACTAATATTTTATTTAAGCAAAATGTTGAGAGGACTCATTTTATTAAATATGATTTACATTTAAAAGTAAAACAATGATGGATATTTATTGTAGATCTTCAGCTAAGAAAAGAAAGAACTTCGTCATATGTAAATCTATATTTCTTTAAAAACAGCTGCCTTCCATATTTGCTCACTAAATTTTTGAAACATTTCAATAGACAACTTTCAGGCCGAGACTTTTATTTAAACTTTAAGCTGAGCTTTAAACTTTTTTGATACGCTTAGATTATTGTTAGATGGAAACGTAAACTTTTAGGCCGTTTTCTATTCGACTTATTTAGTTGTCATCTTTTAAGCTTTTGTCTTAGGTAATAATATTGAATGTTGAAGTTATAAGCAGGATATCTTAATATTTTTATTAAGTTTCAAGTAATTACAGGAAATTCAAGAAATTAAATTTCAATTTAGCAGAATTTTATGTGAGATGCATTCTTTATTCACTAATAATTACAACATAATAATAAAATAACTGATAATAGAAATATAGGACATTGCATCTGTAACCATATACATAAACTCTTAAATACTTTGATTTGGAATTAGATATACATAATAAATTTAACCAGTAATTATTAGAAGTATTGAAAAATTTTTAAAGTTTTTGACACCTTGAAAAACTATTCCAATTCATACATAATCGTATTTAGAGTAATACCAGAAGCCAGCTGGCAAGGTCAACCGGGAGCTACTCCGCAGCAGACCGCAATTTCGCTCTCCACTTACGCACTTTTACTTTTACGAACCCCTGGAAAAGAGATCACGAGAGGTGCCCCTTCAGATGTGGTCACCAGTTCGGGGGCGGTGTCTCTCCTCTAAATAAACAATAAACAATAACGCAGAGCATTTAACATAAGCCGCAAGAGAGATGATGTGAGTGGAGCCCGAGGAGGCTTCCGCATGCAACAAATCTTGGCATTTCCGTCACTTTTAACGTGCGAAAGACACAAAACAAAGCGAAATATTGATCTCTTAATGGGCACAACGTGGTCTTGTTTCAGACAAATGCTCGGCTATCAAAACAGAGACGTCAGGGAAAACGGTTGCTTGGGGAAAAAGAATTTATCAGAGATCAGTGATCAGCGGAGCGTTTAAATGTGCGCATTTTTCGAGGCAGGCCGAGACAAAGAGGTGAATCTCTCATACGTGGTGTCCATTAATTTGCCGGATCCGAAACTAGATCGGACAGGTGGTGCCGCCGCCTTCGGGGGCGGATTCTCCGGTCAGGCAGTTGAGGTCGAGGTGGGAAATGCCGGAAGGAACAAGTTTCCGCTGGCTAACTAGACCTATGTACTTTACCCAAAAATAAAAGAAGAACAACTCCACTTCCACTTGGCTCTCAATGTCGAATAGAATGTGTAAACTTGGCTGTTACTCACTGCTCCAATAACCTTTCGAGTGCCAGCGACTTCTTCTTCATCGGAAAATGACAGTTACTAAAGTCCAAGTATTATTTTAGTCTCTATTGATCTTCACAGTTTTTGCCAGCTCCGACCAGTTGACATTCAAGACGATGTCGCCAACACGTGCTCTCTATATGGCATCGATGGCAGTTATTGTATCTGCGTATCCACGTATCTGTGATCTGTAAGTGGCGGCAACATTAAGATGCTACCTCTAAGATATGCATCGATCGTAGCTGATACAATTTATAGATAATAAAATACCTCGTCTGGTTTGGGGGCGGAGAGAAGGGGCTTGACTTGACTTGTTCACTGATTTGTTTGTGGCAAGTGGCACAGTGTCCATTACATATGGTAGGTACATAGTAGAAACACCATATTAAAGAGATAAACGAAGGATAGATATTAATGCAACAGTAGTGTGAATAGCTTATTATACAAATAAGTTTAAAATAAATCGATAGTAAATCGATTAAATAGGAATCGAGGATGTGCCATCAATGCTTTTCTGTTACTTTTGTATTTTGTGCAAAAATATAGAATAACTTATATATAAAGAGCCAAGAGGAACTTTCTTGGTAGAATGTTGGATTAATTTATTGCCAAAAGAATGGGTTTATTTATTAACAAAAAGAGTTATTATAAGACTTTACAAATCTTTATAAACTTAAAGCATTTTATACAAATAAGTTTAAAATAAATCGATAAAATAGGATAATAAATAGATAGTAAATCGATAAAATAGTAATCGAGGATGTGCCATCAATACTTTTCTGTTAGTTTTGTATTTTGTGCAAAAATATAGAATAACTAAGCCAAGAGGAAATTTCTTGGTAGATTGTGGAATTAATTTATTGCCAAGGGAATACGTTTATTTCTTAAGAAAAACAGTTATTAAAAGACTTTACAAATCTTCATAATATTAAAGCATTTTATTTAATAATTATTATTATAATTCCTATGTAGCTTATTACTAGCCTTCTCTAAATTTACCTTTACTTACTATATTTGTTGGTCCCACTGTTCAATGCTAAATGTCGCCTGCCTTGTCTGCGTAATTGAAAAATGCCATTAATTGATGATTAATGTTGAGCAACTAACTATGCCAAAGTAAAGTAGTAGCAGAAGCGCATAAATTGAAGACAGCTCCCATTGGCGCGGCATAATCAGCCCCAGCGCCTGTCAGAGTCAATTATATAATACAAACGCTAACTGGATTAGGTGGTTCGCTAATTTGATGCATGATGGCTAAGAGAGTCTGGAGCAAATTGGCCGACGAGGTGCGAATAATTCGCTTGAAATTTATACCTGGCCAGCGGCTACCATTCATTTGCATTTTATTACCACCACCGCCGACGCGGATGCGAACGCATTGGCCACGGGTCATTCTGTAACAGGGCCTGGCTAACTGGCTGACTGGCTTGTTAACAATGGTCCCTCCAATTGGTCCAAAGGCACTGGACCATGGCCAACTAAGGGCGACAACAATGACAGCCAAGTGCTGATGTTACCTCTGAGAGACTTGCAACACCCGCACCTTGGACTGGAGTGGACTGAAGTCCATTCCCCATGTTGCAAGTCCCCCCCCAAACGATGGGCTCTCCATTGTCAAATTAGTCGGTGGGCAAACAAGCCAAAATTAGGTGACCAAGTAAGTAAACCAAGTCAAAGTCACCAGAGTGCCTCGATCCGGGCTTATGGATTTAGCTGAAAAAGTGCGACCTCATGCCAAAATGGCACTGCCAATATTCCCCTGAGTGCCGCACTTTCGCAGAATGATCTTCCATCTGCCAATGAGCAGCCATTCAAGTCGATGGAAATGAGGCGGAGTGATGGGAGCAAAGGAATGCATTGTGCTCAGTAGTTCCAGATGGAATCCAATTTAAGCTTATTGTGCAATGCAGGTTCTATGAGGGCACAGGAAGAAATGAGAAGAGATTTTATATTGATGGATTAAATATAGGAAATCGTAACAAGTTTTTTGTTGGCTTTAAAAATGTTTTTAAAATATTTAAAAAATGGTTTTAAGTCAATGAAATATCAGGAGATTGTCAAAGACAAGCAGCAAGCTCCTTTATCAGTATCCCTTGCCGAATTCAGAGAGTAATATAATTAAATACTAATAATTTCGATTCAAAATAGAATAAATCAACAAATCACATACTAAATGTTTAATTTTAAAGCATTAAAAAATAGTAATTAATAATCTTTAAATATAAATAATAATACCTAATAATTTCTGCATTTTTTCCGTGTATCATCTTTGAAAAGAAATCCCTATTTGAAGTCAGCTATTAAAACGCGATTAAGCTGCTTCAGAAACCACCAAGAAAATACTCATAACAAAAAAAATGAAAGAGAAAAAGAGGAGCCTTAAAAGGAAATGACTTTATAAATATTATGCCAAAGAAGTAAAAGCTAATTATGAAAATCATTAAGAATGCAATCCCAAGTTCCCAAATTCCCATCCCACATAAACTTGGCCCCCTTGAAATGCCACATTTAAGAACATTTTGGCCTATGAGTATTCTTCAGCCTAAAGAATTCGCTTTGTTTTTCCGCTGTTTAAATATATTTGAGTTAATTGCCAGAAACCAGTAACCAGAAACCAGAAACAATGCCCGGCACACGCATATGTGACTTTTGATGTCTTCTTACTCAGCAAAAACTAAGACTGGCTGTGTGCAGGTGGAGGAAAACCTTCGGAAAACCATTGCCGACAATTGCCGTCTGAATTTTCCCAAGTCTAGGTAGCAAAATGCCTTTTTTTTGGCGGCATGCAAATTGACTTAATCTAGTATTTAGTTTTACAAAAACCGCAGTCGAAGCCAAAAAAAAGTTAAGAGAGAGAGAGAGAGACAATTGTTTCCATGCAGACCTGTTGAAGGTCTCTTACTCTTGAAGCTCTGCTCTCTAGAGTCTTTGGCACGCCCCTCGCCACCGTTAATTGTGTGAAAATGCCCGAGCTGGACATTAAACTAGCCTAAATTACTAGAGTATTAGTGGCTCTAATCATAGTAACTATAGTTTAAAGCCTCTCTGCGGTTTGACAATATTTTGAATTAGTTTGTTTGGCTGCCAGACAGACCGCAATTGGCACGTTCTCGTCTTGGTTCAAGGGTGAATGCAATGGCCATAAATTACAGTTTGAAAATCCGTCTCAGTTGGCTTTTGTTAAGGGCCAAAACCAGCTTGGAAGTTGCCAAGTTTTTTGTAAATTATTTGTTTTTAATTTGTAAAGCTTCTCTGAAGCAATTGTGGGGCTACTCTTCTAATTATTAATCGCGGTTTTCTTTGTAGTTTAAGATGAAAGGGATTCTTATAGTATATGATACCAACTTATATTCTAGAACTATTTTTAACTTAATTTAAAGCCTCACCATAAGCTATTATCTTCCCTTAACTCATTTATTACCTTTTCCATCTCTCCCTATCCTTACACACGATTTAACCTTATTAAAACCTCTCAAACTTTATCTTTTTTATAAAAATACATTCAATGTCCCATCAAAAGGTCAGTTTCACAACCAACCAAGGAATACGATTAATTTTGTGTCATAAATTCCGCTCCTTAGAAGTCACTTTGCTTTCATTTCGGGGCCCAGAATGGAAGCTAACTCTGCTGAAACCAAAATGAGCTTGACCTTCAGTTGAATGCTGAGAGACAAAGACTTTAGCCGGGGGGTCCAGTTGTATTTGCTAGTACTTGTTGCTAGTGTTAGTTGTTGTAACTAGGCTGTCATTGAAGTAGATCACTGAGAATTTCGCATGTGCCGAATAACTAGGGCCCCATTGTGCTGCTGCAATTGCAACTTGACCCGATTTGCCTTTGATTTAGATTTAGATTCTTTTATTTTTCGCCAGCGATTTATTTTGGTTTCGGTTTCTTTGCCGAGAATTAAGTTGTTAGTTAAATTGGAGCAGGCCAATCATTTCTTGCAGAAATCAAGGAAATTAATGATTAAGTCGGAATGATTAATCTCGCATAATTCTTAGGGGATTTAAGAGGTAACACTATGGTGTAGGAGGTTAAATATGAGTGGGTTTTGGGAATAGTATAAGGAAGGGAAAGGTCTGGTTATATTTAAATAATAAATTATTATTTATATTTAATGAAAGAATAGAAAAGCAAAAGCTACAGCATTTTTATTATAACATACCGATAAGGAACTCAATTTTTCAGACTTAATTAATGGAAGAATCCTTATTTCGGGAGAAGCATGAATATAAAGCTTACCTTTCTATTAAATATATAATTAGTACCTTTAAATCTATGAATTGAACTTAATTATAATGCTTTTAATGTTAGCATTCTCTCAGATAATTAAATAAAACTAAATCTAGAGCGTCTAGCACTCCCCCCACACCTGTGGTAAGAGACAAATTATCGCTGATGACTTCATTGACAATGGCGGTGGGATTGGTAACAGATTTGAGAAATGTGTCGCTGATCTGCTGACTGACAAACAAGACCCACAAGCCACCCCATTCAGTGGAACCCGGCTGCGTTTGGCAATATCCCATGGATGCGATATGCTCCGCTCTGCTCTGCTCGGCTCGGCTCCACTCTGCTCCGACCTGATCCGATCCCATCCGTCCATGCTGCAACGCCAACTCCATTCACATGGCGGGGGCTACTCACCATACGGCCGCGACGTCACATCTCTGGAGCAGCATTCGCCACAGTGGCTGAGTGGCTGAGAAACAGAGAAACTGAGAAAAGCAACCTCTCTGCCGACTTCTCTGCCGGCGGCTTTCGCACATTTCGCGCTTATTTAATGGAAAACCCGCTTTAGAATCGCCACAGTATTCCGGGCAGCTCTGTGGTGTTTGTATCTAGTGCCGTTGAAATACTCCAAGTAATATAAGAAACCTTAAAACTCTTAACTCTAAACTCCTGTGAAGTGTCTTCTAACGCCTGCGAAATTACCCTTGTGTCTACTTCTAGCAAAATATATATTTCATATATATATTTCCTACAAAGTTGAAGCTTTACAAAAATATCGAAACCCATAAATAAAATGGCAAACTTCATGTGCTTCGCGATCCTTTCGTTGGCTGTGTGCGCCGGTGTTGCTGTGGCGCGGCCAGGATATGCTTTGGATTATTATGTGAGTTGAAAAGTGAAGTAGGAGTATCATATCTTGAATAAGGAAATAAATAAATAAAGCTTATAATTGTGAAGTATATTTAAAGAAAAATTTAATTATAAGTCAGCAGAAAGGGATCCTTACTTACTACTTGCTATTAGTTGAAAAATATGAAACTTAAAAGGTTCTAATTTAAAAATAAAATACATAATTCTGATCTAAAGTTAACTACCTATTTTAGTCGGAAACTTTTGACTTTTTATGGCCTTTTTACAGTCTGAAAAAAATTATTTTAAGATGAAGTTGATTTTATTAAGCTTAACAAATTATTATTTTTTTTTTAAAAATTCCTTCTATCAATTTTTTGTTTTTTCTATATTAAATAAATTAGGGGCTTAACTATTTAAATGTATATATATATTCATATATATATTTATATATTTATACCAAAAATATTTCCTGTTTATAGATCCAGTCAAAATCTGTTAGAGATTTCTTTATCCTGGACTTTAATAGCAGTGTTGCTTTATAAGAACTAAGAAATATACATTGTTATTAATTATTATCAAGCTATTATAATTTAATTATATATATAAAACCTCTTCTTATATTTTCTTCTAGGACCATCCCAAATATGCCTTCAACTATGGCGTGGCTGATCACAGCACGGGCGATGTAAAGTCACAGCATGAGACCCGCGATGGCGATGTTGTCAAGGGTAATTAATACCTTAACTAACCTTAAACCTTCTTTATTTTCATGATATTTCCATTAGGTCAATACTCTCTCGTGGAGCCCGATGGCTCTATCCGGACTGTGGACTACACGGCAGATTCCATTCATGGTTTCAATGCCGTGGTGACCAAATCAGGACCCACTGTCCATGCCCAGTCGGTGGTGTCTACGCCCATTGTGGCCCACAAGCCAGTGCTGGCCCACTACGAACCGCAGCTGGTGAAGCATGTGGCTCCTGTGGCCGCTCCTCTGGTGGTGGCTTCCCCGGCGCCCTACGGTGAGTGTTTTGGAGAGATATATCCTTGTAAAGAGAGTTATTTTCTGGTATTTAGGGGTTTTCTTAGCTTAGAGGCACTTACCTAGTTGGGCACTCACTTCGTCTTCACCTCACTTCCACTTCTCTGAACCCTGATCCCCCTTTCGTGGTCACACCCAGACATTTCCACGTGTGTTCTCTGCTTGCATTTCCAGGCATGAACACGTATCGCATGCTAAAGCTGTTCAGGCGGCATGCCAACTATCTGAACAATCAGTATCGCAAATTGCGCCCAGACGAAGACGACAATAACGATGATGATGATGATGCTCTTGATTTGGACAGCTTCAGCGATTACTATACAGCCTACTGAGTCTGAGAATGCCTTACCATAAATCCATTGTAATCGCATCACTACTACTTAGCCTGGGTGGCAGTTGCACTGGCAATTTAATAATTCAATAAATTGCAATTAGTCTCATGTTCGTCCCAGCCAAGCTGAGTCATTGCCTGGTAACTGGTAACTTGGTAACTGGGTTACAATTATGTGTAACATCCCATGGTTGACTAATCCAGCGACACGCCCCATCAGCAGGTTACCTCACTTTGCTCCGGATCTGATCCGAATCCGAGTGCGAAGATCTGGCTTCTGGCTTTGTTTTTTGTTAGGGCTCAGGTTTTTCTAGTCTCGGCTTGCACTTTCGGTTTTTGAATTTCCCACACAGATTATGTCAGGTGCATCATCTTTCCCAAAAAAAAAAAAAAAAAACACAGCCACCGCAGCATAATTTTTCATGAAAATTGCCGTTTCTTCTTCGGCAATTTCCATTCTCCCCTTCAACTCTTAGGAGTGCGAGGCTTCAGCTTTAATTTTCTCAATGTCGCAATGCTTTGTTGTTGTTGTTGCAGCCTGGGAAATGTAGACACACACACACTGCATGTGAAAACTCATAATTGTTGTGGGTGCTGCGGTGCAATTTTAATTGAGAATTATCAGCAAGACGCACAGCGAAAGAAATCAGCGCCCCGAAAACAAAAGACTTAGGCAACGAACTTGGCTGGTTTTGCATACTTAAAAAAAAAAGAAGAAAAGCCAAACACAAACACCTGTGACCAATTGACTGGCGAATTCGTGCTTTAAAAATGATTTACAAAAGGAGAATTGCAAAGAAATTGCCCAGAAAATGGCTCGGTCAGCATTGAAATGTTTCGTTTTATTTATTTTTAGTTTAGTTTGTTTTGTTTATTTTTTTGTGCTCGCTGAGCTACTTACCAACAATAGCAAACAGTTAGCAGCTGTTACGGCTGTTTAGTTTTTTTTGTCGGTCATTATTACAACAGCGCCGGTCAGCGAAATAAAAATAAATTTAAGCCAGCAGCCCCCCAACTAAAGTTTATATGTATCTCTATATATCTCTCCCAACCTCAAGTGGCCAAGCACTATGCGCCGGCGCCAGCTGCTCCCATCCACTACGACTACGATGATGGCTACTACAACCAGGGCCAGTACGAGTACATCCCGCAGTACGACGGACACTACGGTCATGACTACGGCCACGATTCGGGACACTATGGCCACTATGCGAGTCCCTATGCGGGTCACTACTAAGAGAAGAAGGAGAAGGAGCAATATCATCGTAGTTTCCTAAGCAAATTTAGTTTGTACTCTTCGGCCTAAAAAATATTCAAAGGATTCTCTAGGCAGTGTGACTTGCGAGGGTTGCCTCGAAATCCACAATGCACTTTGACCAACGAAACGAGGATAATAAGTAAAAGGTTAATCTTACTTAAGTTATGTACAACATTTTGTAAAATAAAGATTCGAAAAAATGTTTGAGTGGAAATATTTAAAGAGTTTTCTTTGTTTTTGGATAGAATTAAGTTGTATCTTTTCTATTGTATTGTTTAGTAATTTTAGAATATATTTGGAAGTTCAAAAATTAGTTTTTTAAACTAAATTAAAATGGATTTAATGTCAGAGATCATAAAGTTTATCCTTTATGATGTTCTTTTTAACAAAACATAATATTGATTAATATAAAAATTTATTCTAGGCTTCAATGCTTATAAATTGTAATAATAATAAATAAATAAATGTTTCCATAGAAACTTTATTTAACTTTTTAATTTGTTATAAAAGGAAATATGTATCTGATAGGCCCAAGAATTTATTCGACTTAAAATCTGACTTAAATAATTTAAAATCTTCATTCAAGTATAAGTGGCCATATTTCCTGAGTCAATTTATGAACAGAAACATTAATATTAATTTAAAATAGGGAATACAATAATTTAATTTTAGTTTTCCCTCATCAGTTGTTGCCTAGTTCCCCCTTTCCTCTTCCTAATACCCAATTCCATACAGATAATGAGCAGATTAATGATGATTAATTAAAATGCAGCCCGTAGATTCAAGCTTGCCATGTTGGCGTTACAATTTACACTTCAGCATCCATTAATTCAGTTTGAACTACACCCATTTTCGGGAAGCTTTAATCGATGTGTCTCATGGCCAATTGAATGCTCGGAAAGCTCTGCATTTCATTAAAGCAAAAATATTGCCATTCAATATTCAAAGTTTGCCATTTCCGTTGGCGTTTTCCTCAAGCTTAGCAGACAAGAGACAAAAAAAACAGATTTTCACGGTCCGCGAATCTGTAACTGTTTACATAAGCATCTTTTTTTTGTTGTTAACTTTTGCTTTTGTTTTGTTTGTTTTCCATAGTTTCTTTCGGATGGCCCATTTCATGGAATTAATTGGCTCTCAAGACATTTCTTCCGGTGGCTTTTGCTGACCCGCCAAATGGTCAAAAGAGGTAACAGCTGAGAATCGAGAAAGCTCTTTGTTTATTTGAAAAGTTTGTGAAGAAAAAGCTGGGCTTAAACCACAGAAAAGAGGTTTAGGAAATCGCTAAAATAAATCCCATATTTCTAGCATACTTTGTGGTGATTTTTAGGCTTAAAAATGTTAGCAAACTTTTTCTTGCTAAACACAAATTCAAAGCAGCAATAACTATATTTATCCATTTAGTTTTATTCAATTTGTATAGTTTTTTCATTGGCCACCACAACGTATACTTAATATTTCAGCGAAATATCATTCATATCTGGCTTGTAATCTGGATTGTTGCTAATCTGAGCACAACCAGACAACATGGAATTAGCCAATCGTTTCATTTACAAATAAATTGAATTTCGATTTGATCTTAATAACTGCTAATGGTTCTGGCAACTTGTAATTGCCGTGGAGCTGTCGAGCGCCACGCAATGGGTCTAGTTTTGAGGTATTGCGGTTATGTTTGGGGTATATTGGTTTGGAATTTAGCGGGAAAAAATTCTTTTGGTCTTTAAAAATTATGAATAATAGTATTTTAATATAAATAATAAATATATAGATTTTGGTAACCATAGAAGTTATATTTTGCTTCATTTTGAAGATGCTAACCGACTCACCAGTGTCAGAATGGATGCATGGTGCCGCATTCCGTGTGGTTTCTTGATTTCTAACCTTATAAAAGGATAGGAAAGGAGGGAATAATAATATAAATTTAATTTAGAACAAATTCTGAACTAAAACACTCTTGAATGAATCCCAAAAATACGATATAAACTCATGTAAGCTTCAGGGTCAAGTTAGTCTTATAAAAATTGCTATCTTTAATTGCCAGGTATCTTTCTCGTCGATTCTTAGTCATTTTTCCCAGTACTTTTTTGCTCTGTCTCTAAGCAATTACACAACGGATGTGGATATCGCCGCTAACTAACTGGAAGCGTCTTCTTAGCGTGGTCGTCGTATATTTTGTGGCCCAAGGTTACGGGCCAAGAACTGGTCTCTCTCGGGCAAACATTTCTCGCATCGAGTTGCTTTGCATAAAACGCAGATTAGCCAGCTCAGATCCGAGCTGACTTATGAGTTGCATTTGCCAATACTTACACAAAGTATTAAAATAATTTGTTCCAGTGTGGATTTGTGGATTGCATCAGCGATTGTGACTGTCCAGGCACTTGCACAATCCCCCGGCTCGGAATGATTTGGGCGCATTAGGATTGAATTAAAATTGCTGGGATTGTGCGGGCCCCAATGAAAGTGACAATTAGTTCACCAAAAACTGAGGCTTAGGCTGTTAAATAAAAATTGTTTTTTTCTTTCAGGCAGGCCGTCGTCGCCTGCATTTCCTCGAGAGCGGTGTCTGGGTCTGAGTTTGAGTCTGAGTCTGAGTCTGAGCCCCGGAGCCGTCGTCTGAACCCAGCCCGGCCAGAGACGTCAAACCTCAATTATAGCAAACGCCTGCAGCAGCAGCAGCGGCCTGACTCCTATATATAACATATGGCCAAAGAGTATAAATATATATATATTTATATGGTTTATATGGGGTGTATATAGTGCGGCACAGGTTGCCAAAGTGGACACTTTAATGTGGCTGTCATGTTAAATGCCAAGCCAATAATTTAAGCCTCATTTTTTCGTGGCTAAGAAATGCTTCAGCTGGGTGGCAAAACAGTTCAAAGGAAATCCCAGCTGCTGTGTTAGAAATTCTTGGATTAAAATTGAAGCAAAATAAAACAAGAAATATAAATTATAAACCCAAAAAAGAAAATATCTACGAAGTATTTAATCCAAGAAAAATAAAACCAGTAAGATTTTAATTAAAAAATAGAATAGAGATAGGTAAAGTTAGAAAAATATCTTTGAATATTTATAGAAGAAAACTTTAGAGTAAAAACCTTTTAAACTTCATAGAAACATAGCTAAAAATATATGTAAATAAAGCTAATAAAATAGAGAGCCAGTTCCACTTGCATTTTAATAATAAAAATTTAATTAAGTCCCAGGCACAATAAGGAACAACTTCTCCAAAAGAGGCCAACTCCAAGGAATATAATAATAAAAACAAGCGATAAACCCAGTTCCCAGTTTGAAATTAATTTTCTGTGGTCAGCCAAACGAATTGAAAGATAGGGCCAAAGTCCAATTGCCAAGCATTAGCAGTCCATTTAAAATAATCGACATTGATTACTTCCGTCTCGTGGCAAAACAAACTAAGTTACTTATATTAATTGAACCCGAGACCACGTGCCCAACTCCGGCATCGATCAGACTGCGCCGCCATTGATTCGAAACGATTTCTGGCGACCGCAGGTAAATCTATTTTTCAAAAACTCTCTTGAACTCCGATTTTTGCCAGCTAAAAACCGCAAATAATAAGATGTGCGATTTATTTTCTAAGAGAGAGGCTGAGATGCTGAGAGGCCGAGGGGCTGCACACAAAATTAAGTCATAAAAGTAAGCGAAACCGGCTAAGCTGAAAGCTCTTTGGCATCTATTATTGATGTTAGAGGCTGTTTAGTTGCTGCCGCGGATGGTTACCAAATTTAGCATTCAAGCATTACAAAATCCTCGGAAAACTACTTATTTTTTTTTGTTAACCGATTCTATTGATGTGGCTCTGAGACCTGGCCATAAAGATGCAAAGCCACACGACCCTTTCAAAGTGATTGTTGTCGCGAGATGAGGCAGCCAGGCAGGCACGTTTTTCTGTTTGTTTTTTTTTGGCTTTTTCGAAAAATAATATTGCAAAATGAATTATAAACATGTGTTGTGAGCCGGTGAGCCAGTGTTTGTGTCATTGACTCATGGAACAACAAATCAGAACATTAAATATGAAGAAAGGTGTAGACCTGCAGCTACTTATTATGTAAAGTTATTAAATTTGACTGTAAAATATTAGTAACATTTATTTTTAAAGCAAGTAAATGCTTAATAGCTCTGCCTTGGCCAAACATCATATAAAAACTAGTATTTACTGAGTGAAATAAACATTTCTAGCTAAGCTTATGTAAGCATTAGCAATTTGTTTTATTATTATTAATATATGTTTTGCCTGTTGAGCTTCAAAATTATTATATACTACCATAAAAAAGTATTTTTAAGCTCACTTGAGTTGTCTTACATGAAAATATTGTTCAGTTAAAGTGATAGTAAAAGTCGAAAGACTTTAAAGGATTTTTACCATTCGCAGAAAAGCAAATGCCTTTTAGGAAAAAGATTTTTATATAATAAATAAAATACTAAACATTATTAAGATAGAAAAGAGCTACACTTGTCCATAAATAAGGTATATTTTTGTTAAATTCCCTCATTCTCATTCTATATTCTACAAACCCCTCCTACCCTGCAATTACCTTCTTATAAAACCCATTCTGTATCTGATATAACCCCGCCATACCCTCTAATTACATCTCCAGTCAGCTCCATTTGATGCGTCACTTTTACTATCTGACCTGAAAAATCTAAGCTCGTTCGTAAACTTATTTGAAAAGCAGTCAAAGCTAAAAAACAAAAAGAAAAAATACAGAATAAAGGCGAACATCGTTTGTCGATTTTTTTCCAGGCAAGGAAGGGGCTATGGTTATTACTGCAGTGGATTTTGCGAATTTTGCAAGGCTGCCAATGCAGTTTTGTTGCCTGTTTTTTTGGTTTTTGTGTGATGTTTGAAACTAATTTGCGGTTACTCGCGATTGCTGCCTCGGTTTTACTGTGCTCAGGGTTCGGAGTCCACACAAAGTGCGGCATCATGCCCTTTTGTGTTATTGAATCCGATCCAGGGAACGGAGCTGCTCCACTGCTCGCAATTATTGTTCGCAGGCAGAGTGCAAAAAGTTAATTAAATCATACGAGTGCGAGTTTGAGCTCGAGTCGGAGCCAGGGAAGAATTGCAAAACGCCCGCGGCGTTGAGGAGAATGATCTAATAATTTTTGTATTTTTCGAGGCCCAGATATAGATTTACTTACTATGCACACACGGAGGGGCCTCAACACGATTTTCGTGCAGCGAAAAATAGGAAAATGACGAGGTGACAATTGGAAATCAAAGGGAAATACTAACAGAAACAATAAGAGGGGGTTTTGGGAACTTAAATTGTATTAAATGCATATTAAAATGTTAGTTTAAAAGGAAATTTAGTATAATATAACATGAAATGTATTCAGATAAAACGATAACTTCAAGATATTTGTGATTTTATGAAATTTAATGTAAGACCAGCATTTTTTATGAGTATACCAGTTTTCTTATAATATTTTATGTTATTTT
>JAEIIF010022883.1:0-12908 GCA_018874455.1 Drosophila trapezifrons | reverse complement strand
TCACTGCGTTGCAAACTTCTGACTAAAATTATAATACCCTGCAAGGGTATAAAAAAAAATAATGATTTGGGTTATAAGATGCAAGGCAAAAGAGACATAGAACATTATAATCTTTCCTTAAATATTTTCCAAGTTAATACCTACTTTATTTTTCCCAAAAAATCCTTGAAAATCGAAGAATGTTGCATAAAAACAACTCTATATTTTTAACTACAGCGAACCCTTAAGATGGCGACACATGCCAGGGCTTCTCCTTCGGCTGCCACTTGCAACAAATTGCAGCTCATTAGTTGGAAATATTGCTGGAAAAAGAATAAACGCTGAGACAAAAGCATAAAACCGAAATTGAAGGCGCTGTTGAATTTTTCGCTTTACATTGCAAATGTCTTGCACTGGCACAGTGGAAAGAGTTCAGGAAATAACATATAATCGAAGGTTTAATGCTGAATATATACAAACCCAAAAATTTGAATAGGCAATAAAATAGGCAATAAAATAAAGATATTTTCCTCCTTTTCGTATTTAATACCTGGCACACCTGCAGCTGTGCTCCATGGTGCCGGCAGCAACTGCAACTGATGCGAATTTCTTGCAAAAATTCCACCAAGACGGGCGGCAAAGAGTTGTGCCAAAAGTTGCAATAAAAATAAAACACACCTGGCTCCATTCGCAGCGGGAAGGAGCACTTTAAGGTGGCCGCAGGCGCAGGCGGGGCGTGGCCGGGCTGGCTGGGCGGAAAAACAAACACACACAGAGAAATATGTGAGCGCCTGCTGATGTGAATAATATGTTTGCATGTGGAAATGACCACACACACACACACACTCAGGCACACAGACACGCAAAGGCGCATTTATGGCATAATTAATTAGAAATTATACGCGTTCTGCATGTGTAATTTGCATATTAGTCGACCAGCAGGCGCCGCCAGAGACTGAGAGCTGAGAGCTGGAAGCGAGAGAGATAGCCGCTTCAATGGGGCGACATTTGCATGCCACAAGCTGGCGCTCCATTGCGGTCATAGAGCATTCCATATTTGCTCTTAAGGGGAAGTCCCCGGGGTGTCCTCTTCCCCCTGGACCTCGACCTCTCCTTCTACTTTTGGTAAGGGAACTACTGCTGTCAGCAGTCAATTAAGAAGCATTTTTAAGCTTTGTGCCCAGTGATCCTGCCAGCAATTAAGGGAATTTTGGGCAGCAGCTTATTTCAATAAAAAAGAAAGTAAAGATCTAAATTAGTACAAATTATAAGCTTTAGAAAATTGTTTACTAATGGTTTACATATTTTTAGAAGTATAAAATACGTATATCTGTAATTACAAAATATCTTCAGTTCTGTTTTAGGTAAATATGCAATATTAAATCTATTATTCCTGCCAGCAATTAAGGGAATTTTGGGCAGCAGCTTATTTCAGTGAAAAAGAAAGTAAAGATCTAATTTAGTAAAAATTAGAAGCTTTAGAAAATTGTTTACTAATGGTTTACATAATTTTAGAAGTATAAAATACGTATATTTGTAATTACAAAATATCTTCAGTCTGTTTAAGGTAAAAATGCAATATTAAATATATTATTCTCTTCAACAAACTGGGTTTATTAATTATTTTCAATACTATAAAACAAAATCTCTTTTCTGAACTCTTTAGAGGACTTACAAGACCAATAATTGATTATTTAAATCGTTTTGCGGATGATCTAAGTAATTGGCGTTGTTGTCTTGCCAGTCTGATAAACAAGTCGAGTTTTCAGGGTTTGAGGACTCGAATGCTTAACAATCCGAAAATCCGCAATGCAATTTTCCACTTGTTCGCTTCGCCTATTTGGCATCGCTTCGTGGAATTCAGTTTGACATTTTTCGACCCGAGTTTAATGCCATTAAATGTTTGTGCTGATTTGGCGGAATCGGTTTCGGCATCGGCTTCGGCTTCGGCTTTAGCTTCTATTATTCATAGATTACCCGCCTGATAAATGTTCTTTGTTTTCGCTGGCCAAAATTGTTGTGGTGTGCAAACAAAATTCAACTTTAAACTCTTTAAAGTCCAACAAATAAGTGACAAATGGCGGCAACATTAAATATGGGAAAACCCTTGAGGGTTAAGAAACCTCTAAGGAAATTGGCAGTAGGGGGATGAGGGAATGTAAAGTAAGTAAGTAAAGTTTATTTGACAGGCGCGTGTTTAATTTTCAACCCCGACACCTTGTTCCATTTTCTCTCATAACTTATTTAACCCGGAATGGCCAGAAATAGCATTTGTGCCTGGCATAACCAATTGCTTTAAAGGACATCTTGTAAATTCCTGCGGCGTGCCGCAAGCAAGGTAATAGCAACAGAAAAAAAAATAAGACAGAAAAACTTGTTAATGGCTTTTGGTTACAACTGTCAAAGCACGTAGTTCAGAGGGTGGGTGGAAAATGCTGGTCGAGTGGGCGGAAAGTTTCCATTTTCCATCTCCCAACAACATATTTATTCCCACCTTGACCAAGTTCAGCATAAATCCACACAATTTCAGCGGCGTCGTTAAGCTCTCAACTATAAACAATTCATAAATTACCATAATTGATGCGAATCGGGTGAATTAAAAAATTACAAAATATATTTGTGACAAATTTGGGTAATTAAATGTAATGAAAGCCACGCGCGATATGGAGGCGAAAATTATTTATTTTCCGCGAAAACTTGCTCGCCAGCTAATGATGATAAAGTGTGCCAGAAACTCACTCTCTCACACCTCACCTGCTCCCTCCCCTTTCCACCTGTCCGAGCGGGACAAAGTTTCAAGTTATCAAAACACGAAACCCACAAAAATTTATTAAGCTGCCGGGGCCGGGGACTTGGGCTTGGGCTTGTGCTTGGGCTTGGGTGTGCGAAGAGCAGTGTCTAGACTGCTTACTTAATAATAATTTGCCAAACAGCAACATCTGACAAACGAACAAACAAGCCACCAGCACCAAAGGCATCTCATTTCGAGCGTTACAACTAGAGGAAGACACGGGGAGAAAAGATGATTTACTGTGAAATAATTCCAGTACACCCAAGGTAGATTCCTAGCTTATTCTGTTCTTAAACTATATTCATTTATAACGATTTTCTGGTATTATTTAATTTATTTAGTGGTAATTATTTATACAAGAATTTGCAAAATGTGGTTTTTAAAATTCTTTGTACAAATTTCGGAGTTTTTTTATTGGATTTTGAATCAGAAAAAATGTAATGATTTTGTTGGGTATTTTATTATATTAATTTATAATAAATAATGCATCTACGAATAATATTATTATATTAAATATGGAATCAAAGTAAATATTTTTGCCATAATAATATTTAAGCCTCTTTCATATGTTTTCACTTAAGATCTTTGTTTAAAATAAAGTAAATATTTCAAATAAAATACGCATAAATATAATAATTTTTGCCAGTGGCTTAGCAGAGTGCAAACGTGGCGTATACGCAATATTTGCCGTAATTTACACCAACTCAAGGCGAGGGCTAAGAAGGGCTGCTGCCTGCTGGCTGCTGCTGAGATGGCACATGGCTAAAAGGCAGCATGTCTTGCATTTAAAAAAATACAGCAAGCAGCAACAAACAGTGTCTGCCAATGTCACCATGCCCGTTTATCTGTGTGTTGGTACTACAAGTTGATCAAATGGCCACCGGATGTAAGGCACAAACAACGACGACGACGACCAGACAACCGGAAGGCAGCTCAACATACTTTGGCCCAGCTTTTGTCACATTTTTGCAGGTTTTTGCATAAGCCCGGCCAATTTCCATCTGGATTACCATTCATTCCCTGTGGCTAAAGGCCAACTTTAAAGTGCGAGCTACAAGGGCGCACCATCCATCGCCCAGCGAACGCATCGGAATGCCAAGAAGTTTGCCACAGAGACGTGTGCGTGTTTCCCCTGCCCCCCGGTCGCCGCCTGGCTCAAAAACTCTTGCCTCCGGCCAAAGCAAAACCGGAAAAGATGATTAATTCAAAGTTATTAGAAACATGACTGAAATTTATAATGTGCACAGATCAAGGCGCAAGGAGCCTCCGGAACGTCCCGCTGAGAGACCGAGAAATAGAGCTAAAGGGAAGCAAATGAGTTCACAGCTCGAATTTCCTTCGCTCAGGTGCAGGCCTTGCGCCGAGAAGTATGAACCCGTCAAGGGAGGGGATGATGTGATCTTGAAGTTCTTAGATTTTCCAGCGGAAAAAGTAGTTTACAAATATTTTATTTTATATAAACAAGGAAAATAGGTCGTTGTAGGGCATATATTATTATTATATTAATATAATAGATAATAATAGATTTCCTGCCCTTCTGTAAATTTATCCGATCGCAAAGGAATAACAGAGCGCTGTTTATGATCGATTATTGCTGCAAAGCACTGAATTGTGCTGTAAGGCGCAACCACACGATTGCTTTGGTTATCGAAACCACTCAAAACTGCTGTTAATCAGCTGTTCTTTTGCCGAGTCGATAAAGATTGGACAGCGAGTCCCAGCTAATGTTAGCTCTAACATTTAGACGATAGAGAACCAAGTTTTCTTAGCCTTAAATATGGACAGGGAGTGCAGAAACGGGCTCTTACAAAATTAAATAGTAACTCAGCATAAATAATAATAAATAAATAAATAAATAAATAAATAATAAATAATTTATTTAAATATAAGGCTTGGTTAAATATATGTTGTATGAGAAAAATAACTCTTAACAAAACTAGAGTGTTTTTTTGTGTTTAGAGTTAGACAGCATTGCTTGATTTTTTGCTTTGCAAAAATCTCAGACCCTGGGTTATTCATTATTAATTTTCCGGGAGAATATCATTGCATTTTGCTTCAGTTTCCCCACACACACACACACACACACACCACCTACAGGCACAACACACACATTGGCTTATCAGCAGGCGAGGCAGCAGCAAGTGGAAAAGGGAGGGAAAGACCGCAAAATGCGGTTGAGCTGCAGAACCATTAATTTGTTTGTTGCCTGCTCTGGCCCCCGGAAAGGTTGCGAGTGTCGAGGGGAAGGAGGGATCCTTAGACAATTTGAAATTAATATTTAAATGGCTATGCAAATTCAGTGGCAGCTGAAAATGAGCAAGTGCCTGTGGAAATTGCTGCGGTCGCCAAGGAAGGAAACTATTTTCAACTTCACTGGGCAGCGCAGAATTTTGCGCGTCTTCTTCCGTTTCTTCTCTCTCTCCCGCCCTCTTTTCTCTATTTATTTTTTTGCGTTTTTTTTTTGTTTTCTGATAAGCCAGCCAGTCAGAATTTGAATGAATGCTGGGAAATAAGTAAAAGCGAAAGGAAAAGGGCTTCGAGTTCGAAAAAGGGAAGGAAGGAAAATAATTAAAAGTGTTTTTTCAGCTGGATTCCTGGAATGGGAGATAATGATAATATTTATTGGTGGTTTTGTGAGGTTTTTCACTGTATTTTCCATATTATGTTTAAATTTTTAACAATTTTTGTTAGATCTGAAATTAGAACAAGTAAATAACAAATTAAAAAATAATAAATAAAATAAAACGATTTAGAAATCTTACCAAAAATACATTTATTTCATAACATCCCGAAATCACAACATTTCCCCTTTGCATAAATATGTTGAAATACTGGGAACAGCCTGCTGGAAAAACTCGCTCAATCCGCTTTCCACTCCAATTCGCTCAGCAAGCTCCCCGCTTAAGAGCTTTCCGCCAAGCGAGAGAGAGAGAGCGGAAAAGAGATGCCAGAGAGCTTTACTACACTTGCGAGAGTGTCATAACAAGCACTCAAGTGTCTGTCCGCTTGTTGTTGTTGCTGCTGCACTTTGGGGGTAAACAACATATGGCAAAGTATGGAAACAGGCGGCTGGAACTGAATTGCTCAAATATTGATATTTGCACGGGGAAACCATGCTAAAAGCGGACAAGCATTGGAAAACATATAAATTAGCACTATCCGGCGTTAGTTTTTGAGTAATTATTGCATAAATAGGGGAACGCAAAAGAAAAAAAAATGTCTGCAGGCCAAACTCTTTCACTTTCACTTGGTCGCCGCGAGAAGAGCGGGACGGGACTTTGCCTCTCTTGAGCGGGGTTTTACTTCCTTGCTTTTATTTCCTGCACTAACAGGTCTGTTAGATTAAAATATTGCTCAAATGTTATTGGGTGCCAAGATACCGGTATTTCCGAACACCCAATATTTAGGGGAGCCGAGTTAGAACCGAACCGAAAGCCGAGTTCGTGGCCAGGTTCGTTGAGTGCACACTGCAATTCTGCGGCCACTGCGACGCCGGCGTCGAGTGCAACTATTGGCTTTGGCCTCGTGTCTTCGTCAGCGCGCGAGTTCTCGAGTTCTTTGGGCCGACTCGAGCGTGTGGAGCCTCAGCGTCAGCTGGAGCCAGCAATCCGCCCAAGAAGCGCACTGTGGCTGCAAGTGCCGCCCGCTTCTGCCGCCGCTTTCTGCGATAAGTACAACGATTCCTGAGACCGATTCGGAGACCGATTCTGCCTTCAGTCTCCAGCCGACTTCCTCTACGTGCGGTCCTCAGTCGTTCCAAAAATTCGTAGAATTAGAGTTCGTCGCTAGCAAAGGGCATCGTTTGTCGCGCTTGCAGTTTGCAGTTTCGCTCAGCTTCTCTCAGCCGGGATTCAGATACGCCCAGTTACCGCTATCCTTTATCCTTTGTCCTTCTCGCTTCTAAGTTGCGCGCGCGTTTTTCCAGCTCGCGATCTTTTGCCCCGATCGGTCCTTGACAGTACACAAAATTCCAAAAGAAAACTCCAAGTGTAAAGAAAAAAGGACTCAGTTCCGCTGGACTTTGAAGTGAAAAAATAATATTTAAGGAAGATATTGTGTGACAAGCTCAAGAAACGTACAACTTTAAGCTCGAAATCTACAGAAAAACTAAGAAATAAAGGTATAGCAAGAGTAGAAAGATATATTTGTTGTGTGTCAAATGAATGAATAAAAAAACCAGTTATTAATGGAAAAGGAAAACAACGATTTTTTAATTTCATTTTTAATAACTTTTTTGAGCCAGAGATTGGCTTGTGATTTATTAATTAATAATAACAATTAGGAAAACAAAACTAAGAAAAATTAAACGTGGTTCATGATATTATTGTATTCATTATTTATATCATTATATTTATATCAATTTTTAATTCTTATTTATATTATTATTTTATATATATACATATAATTCTTATTTATACCATTATTAAAATTTTAACAACTAAGAATTTTGAAGGTCTTAATAAATTTAACAATTTAACAAAATTTTAAATGAACAGAAAATTAAATTTAATGAACAAAAAATTCTACTCTTTATAAAGAATGAAAAACAAATATAAAATTAAATATATTATCGTAAAGATCAGAAGTAGATACGTTTTTATAATTAAAACTCTCACAAGCTTATCAAATAAAAAAAAATGTTTTCCTTATTTACACTTTTGAAATTGAGTTACAAAAAAAAAATATAAATAGATCAAAAATAATCTTAGTCATTTTTAGTGACCTTTGTTTCCTTTGTTTTTGTGCCTTCTGTGCATTTAACTTTGGTCGCGCTTAATGTTGGTGGCCAGTTTTAAACAAATATTATTTCTGAATTGTTAATTACAGAATACTTATAAAATTAATTGTAGGTACTTTTTATTTGATGTCTGTATATTTCTTAAATTATTTATAAAAATCTTTTCGTTTTTATAATTGTTGTAAAACCATTTTAATATTACATGCCTTAGTTATAATAACTATACGGAATATTAGCTTATTCTTGTAATATACAATAATTACATTTACTTTTATCTCCTTTCAATAAAGCTTTTTTTCTCGAACTTCAAATGATCTTTTCTTTTCATTTCAAAGCATTTAAAATGCACATTTTTGGTCCTTTTCAGAAGTTTTCCTGATTAGCCGAGTTGCTTTGAGGCAACTGAAAATTTGCATTTGGGTTTTGTCTTTAATTTATTGGAAGCCCGGCAACAAAGGCAGCTCCTGCTGCCGTTTCGTTGCCCTCTCAAAACAAATTCCAAACTATGTTGCAGGACACCATGGCCATAATGATTATCCTCCCAGCCATCATCATCATCATCATCATCGTCTTGGTCGTGGCGAGGGAGTGTTGGTTGTATTTTGGTACCAAATATCGTAACCGAAACCACAACATTCGACGTCAATCAGCAAAGCAGATTTCAATAGCTGTCCCAGAGTCTCCGAGTTCGCATAGAGTTGCAGTTGCAGTTGTTGTTGTCGAACAACATTCGCATTGCCCCCGGCCAGATGTTGGTCCACCCCGCAATTTTCCGGCACCCCAACCCCCTCCAAGCATTCTCTCCCCGCGTCCGTCCTGGCGTTCACAGCTTTCTCGGCTCTCCTCTCGGCAACTTCCAGCTGTGCCGAGCTGTTTCCGTTCATTGGAAGCACCAGATATTGGCCCATAAAGTTGGCAGTTGTTAGTTGCTACTTGCCTCTTGCCAGTTCCAGTTCCAGTTCCCCGCTTCGATTTGCTGGCTTCTTCCTCTCACAAAATTGATGCCAGCCAGAGTCTTGGACTTCTTGCAGCAGCAGTTTCGGCCTAAATAATCAACGTGGTCGAAATGGGGCTTGTCCTGCTTCTTTTGTGGCAGAAACTTAATTGATTGAGGTTTATAAATAAATTCCACTGATTTTTATTGATAAATTGCATATTTTTTTCAAGTCTTATGTTGGTGATTTTTTAATTACATTTAATTTGCTTGCTTTTGCTTTTATTAGAGGTCAATAATTTGTTTCATTGTGAAGATAAGATATTACTAAAATAGCAGAGATAATGTGTATTTTAGCTGTGTGGAAAATAAATCATAAGTCTCAAACTTGTTTATAATTTTCATAATTTGATTTCCTAGTATTTTCAGCCACATAATTGGATATGTTTCTAATGAACTCCATTAATTAGTATCTTTAAGCTTGACTCAATATTTTCTTTAAGCTATTCGTCTTAAACTAAATTTCGATTAGATTTTATAATTACAGATTTAAACCTCCCAGTCATTAAATTTTATGCCACCAATTTTGACTAATTGTTTCGGCCTAAATATTTCCATTTTCACTCTATTAATTGAATTAACACCCTCTGAAGTTGATTAATTCTATAAAAAATAGTCCCATAAAGCTGAATCCTAATTCATTTTTGATTAAAACTTGCCTTTTCCTTCCCAGATTTTACAAAAAGATCACTTGGTGGGCGATATTCCATTCATAAATCGAACCATTTTAATTACAAATCCACACCTCGGCGGGAGTTTGCATTTAAACTGTCTGCAGGCTTCTCGGCTTTCGAGAGTGATACGTTTTTCGTTTCCTTTTTTTTTGCCACAACATTATCTTATATAAATCTATCCTGTTAAGCGATTTGTTTTTTTTACGGCCTGTAGTCGTGGGCATTAAGTCGTAAATTAAGCGAACTGAGAAACTGACAGATGACAACGGCGAGAGTTGATAGGAGACCTGTCCCACGTCTCCTTCGGGTACTCATTAATTGCGGACACTAAAATGTTTACGGCGGCGCCTTCGCAGGCGCCTTCCCAACGAAAGCTGCCTCACATGTGTCCAGAAAACGTGGCCTGTTGCTCGCAAATTTTGCGTTTGGCCTTTGGCTACGTTTTAGTGTCGAATATCAAGTGATTTGGGTGTTTATCACACTAAATCCACATCGGCGAGTAAGTATCCGCCCTCCTTTCAGTCCCGGTCGAGGGAAGTGCAATGGGATCGGGCTCCCTCTTGTGCGGTATCTTGACGCGGAAGGTGAAATATGATTCCCACACATGACATAACCAGCAACTTGACGACTAGAAAGTGGCTGGCTTTTTCTCTTTTATTATTTAGTCCCTCATGCGAAAGTGCAACCTTAAACCCAGCAACGGAATTGTTTAACGATCATTGCAATAAAATGCTCAAGACTCACAAAAAATGTTCGGTCTTAATAAATGGATTTGCTAAAATAAAAAATGGGCAATAAAGTGAGCAAATTAAGATTTCAAAAATATCATTAAATTGAAATTGATTTATTTTTATTGCGGACATATTAGAGAGGGAGTTTTTGAATTACTGTGGTTTTATTTGTTACCTTTTAATATAACTAAATGGGTTATTATTAGTTTATATAACAACCACATTTAACAATTATATTAAAAAAGTGTGGAAGATTCCCTTAGGGTTCAAATAAATTGTTGAAAACACTTGCAACTCTTAAGCAAGTGTATAAGCCACAAAACGACGAAACTAACTAACTAATTCCAAGACTTCCCACCTATTTAAGTTAATAATAAATTTTTTTTTAAGTTCCCAGAAGAATTGGAATAAAGTGTTAGAAAAAAGTTTTTCAAATCGTTATGGGTGTGTTAATTACTTTATTTTTCCGTTAGCGATTTGGACAACTTGAATTTATATGTGGCACTCAGTAACTGCCACCGATTTAATTTGGCAATACAGCCTCTCAGCAAATCATAAATCGATATCTCAATTACGTTCAGGCCATTGAAGGATTATTTCGCGACATTTAGCCTCGTCATCGGGGGGGCCAAACAGTTCCTGTTCATTTATTTTCATAGTCGCTACGGCTCTCAACGGGCGTTAACCAAAGCATTTAGGCCGAATGGACATGTAACTGGCAATCTGTCAACGTGTTTACCGATCGACGGCGACTGGAACTGCAACCGAAACAGCTTCGCTGCTTCGCTGGAGCAGCAGCAGCAGCTAATAGGGAAATAATTAATTTCCACTTTGATGTGTGTTATGCATTTTGAGTCGAGTTGGTAATTAATTCGGCAGTCGCCTGACGGCTTTTGTGCACAGAGCCGAGCTGGTTTTCCCCCATATTCCGTATTCTTTTCGGGCTTCCTCCTCGACGATGGCCTAATTTTCAGTGTCTCATCTGATGCATTCTTTGCTTTACTTACAGCTTCCTTTTACGTTACGCCGCCGCCGCCGAGCCTTCGTCTTTCTCTTCTATTGCCCAGGTAAGTTGAACAAAAAAAATCCCTGATTAGTGGAAAACATTCACCGGAGCCATTCAGTGGGAAAAGGCTGAGGAAAAGCTGGGAGAGAAAGGGGGAAATGCACTATGCACCGTGCGCTTTTATGATAAATGATTTGTGCGATTTGTGTGCATTCGTTTGAGTTTTATAGACGTTTCATTACCAGTTCAGTTCCCCGCCAACGATTCCCGTTGGGGCATCGTAAAAAAGTGATTCCTCCCCCAAGCTGCAGCGCAGAATCAAATGAAACTGCACGGAAAATTGCCATTGAAAGGGCGCAGGATTCAGGAATCAGGATTCAGGCAGGATGCTGGTTGCGGGGGGCATTTGCATGGATTTTTAGCACCCAACGATTTGGCTTTTAATGCATCGCAGAGGCAGGAGGTAGAGCAATGCACAAAGTTGCCATTCAATTGATGGGATTGATCTTGCAACTTTGCAGCATGCAAAATTGCCTTTCGAACTGAAATTGAATTGCAAAATGGGTAAACTCTTTCAAAGAAGTAAATAATACGAGGTAAATTTCATTGGTTATATAATCCCATTAAAATTGTTACTTAAATATATTATAAAGTGTTAACTTTGCCACAGAACCCTCGCAATTTCCCTTGAGAGTCCCGCGTTAAATCGATTGACTCGCTGACCACCTGAGAGGTGTTGACTGCCAACCGAATGCCCAGCTTTCTCCACTCGAGCCAAGGAATCAAGAGGATCTCCGGGGTCCTGGCAAGTGTTTTCACCCCCGTTTGGTGTGATTCCTTCTGCTCGAGCAGGACGCACACAAAAGGGGTTCACAAAGGTGGCTGCTGCTGCCGCCGCACGCTCATCCCTGTGAGAAAAATCAGGGGACGACAAAGCCGTCACAGCGAGTATCGTGTTATCCTCTTTTGCGAATCCTTTCAATGGCTTTAAAATGCAGCAATTAAACCGCAATTTCTATGAAATACGAAAGAAAAACCAGGCGGGTGGAGAGGGCAACAACAATTACGAGATCCATTTAACTTTGGCAGGATGCGAAGAATGCGACACATGTCGCTAAAACTCGACGGGGAGTCAACAAAACTGGCGACACGCCGACTGAACTCATGAGAGGACCCAGGACCCAGGACATCCACATTCGCATTCATGTCCTGGCCGCGTTCAAAAGTCAGCAAACACAGAATAAAATAAAATCATATGAATAGCTGGCAAGGAGACTTTGCGACGTCGCTAAAAGCGCACAAATCTTGCCTTGGCAAGCATTGCAAAATATGAAACAGATAGATGCACAGCAAAGATTGGCCTTAAAACAGACCAAGAATTGTTTATATTTTTTAAAGAGGCATTAAATATTAACAGCATCAAATAATATTATATAATTCTATTTAAATTAATTTTACATATTGTTTTGAGATTTCTAGTGATTCCTTAAAGAAATAAAAAGCATTTCTAAGCTACCCAAAAATGATTTAAAATTGGTGAAGAGTCTTAACTCCAAATGTGTGTTCCTAGGCTTGCATATTTTTTTCTCAGTGAGCAAGGACGACAGTGACATCAGACAATCAGCACAGGATGTTTTTGCGCTCATTATGCGCCAGCTGCAGCTGCAGAAAATGTTTGCCTCAGCTTCTGTGTGTGTGTGTGTGTGTGTGTGTGTGCCTCTGTATCCTTTTGTTGATCCCTCACATAAACATTGAGCCAAAGAAGCTGCTTGAAAGGGACCACGTTTTATACTCTTTTTAAGGGGAAAATATAAAGAAAAACTGCGTAGAATAATGCTGGATATATCTTAGTTTTAGATTTATAAATGTTTATAAAATTCACTCGATTTACTTGCTGTGTATTTTTATTAATGCTGAAAATTATATCATAGGCGTGCCATCTAAAAAACAGCACCAGAAATATTTCATAATTCGAACATATCAATTAAAACGAAA
>JAEIIF010022748.1:0-12635 GCA_018874455.1 Drosophila trapezifrons | reverse complement strand
CCTCCACTTACCGCTGGCAAGGCAGGCCGCCAGGATTAGGACGCTGGACAGTTGGAGTCGCTGCATGTTTCCTCTGTAATATTTATACGGCCGGAAATGCAAAATGAGTAAACACTGAAAATGCACACACACTCGCGATACACCGCAAAAAAAATGATGTATAGATGGATGGATATATTCAAATATATGCAATGCGCGGCTAAAACTTAATATTCCCAAAATATAACAGAGACTTCCGCTGGCACGTTTCAACGGTTACGCGTTCCAAACTCAACTGGAAAGATTTATGCCGCGCTCAAAGAAGAAGAAGAAGAAGAAGCAGAGCAGCGACTGCGCCGGCGCAGCGTCGCACGGTGGCGACAGCGACCACACACACACACACACACACACACACGCAGACATAACAGCAAAACAAAAACCCCAAAGCAAAGCCAACAACCAAAAAATCAAACAAAAACAAAGCCCACAAAGCAAACCAAAGTTTTCGCAAAGCTTTAAAAAAGTGTTGTTGGTTTTCCAGTGCGCTGGGCTGCGATTGGGGGCGTTTGGGGGCGGTCTGGGGGTGGTGACAGAGCTGAAGGAGGAGGTGGTGCAGCTGAAGTGTTGTCACAAATTGTTATTGTTGTTGCTGTGTGAGTGGCGTGCCTGCAAAGACACGAACGATACAAAGTCAGCTACTTTTTCCCGCCAAAAACAGAGCTGAGAATTGTAAGTTCCTTTTTTTAAATATGGTTTATTAGAAAGCATCATCGCAACGTTGCGAATGAGTGGCTTTTTTTGTTTATTATATTTTTTAATATTTAACTGTCAATTATTAATATTTTTTCCAAAGTTTTATAAATTTCAATATGTTAATGATAATGATTAAAATTTAGTACTTTTCCGAGTTAACATTAATGATAAGTACTAAAAAGTTCGTTTAAATAATTTGTAGTTACAAATTCACTCACTTTTTCCTTTAAATCTAATTGTTTTTAATATTTTAATGGTAAATTATCCCTAATTTATTAAAAACAATTATAAAAGGTGTCCGAAAGTATGCAACAGAGTTTTACACCTTATTTCTTTGCCTACTGTGGGAGACTTGATTTCAAATCTTTACCATCTCTATGGTATCCTTGTATTATTTACTCGAAGTCTATGATTATAATAAAAAGAAGACTCGAATGTTGCAATTACGATACCTTTAATAGTCTGATAATGTCACAAATTCTATTATCTATTATCTACTTTACGATATCATGGAGAAGAAATCCTATAAGACTGCAATTTAAGACCTTAACCCCACTAGGAACCCACATATACAGGGGTGCCCCAGAAATCACTAGGGTTATGATATCACTTTAAAATGTGTCTAAAACTATGCTACAAATGTGTCTTCGTAATAATAAACAAATTTTGCACTGAATTTGGAGCATCCAATATTTTATTGCATACTTTTAGACAGCTTCTAAAGTGATTTTAAAACCCTAGTGATTTCTGGAGCATCCCAGATAAACTATTTAGCTAATCGATTTGAGGCTCACGCTGGCTCTGGTGTAATTATAAAACAGGGAAACTAACTGTAATGTTTTCTTCAAGTATCATCAACAAGTTCAGAAAGAACGAGCTTTAAGGCATCCCAATTTCCACAGTTTCTTCAGACAGAGAATTTGATTAAGGCCAAATAAATTTAAATTAAAATTCGTTTGGGATTATTTATTTATTCCTTATAGCCAACAGACCTAGGGTTTGCTTCTAGCTTTCATTTATTGTTTAATATCGAACGCAAATGTAAATAATTTTCTTCAAATTCATAAACAAACCTAAAATATATTTTCACTTGCTCATTTTCATAGAGACTCGCGAGACTCCTGAAGAAAAAACCCCGCCAAATCCGGCTGTGAGCCCCACTGCCTGCGTGTGTGATTGAAAGTAAAAGGCAAAGCTCGCGCAGACCATAAGCTTCATTCATGATTGGGTCCCGTTGGCCGATTACCGTTACATTGTTAACTATTGCAAAACTTTGCCGCTGCGGCTGCGCCGATTGCATAACACCTCTCCGACAGCAGCAGCCGCAGCCTTTTTACTTCATTTCATTTACATGAGTTGTGCTTCGCTTTGGCCAACTCCAGCTGGTAATTAACGACTCTTTGTCCGCTGGCCAAGCAAATGGACAAATGGCCAACACAAAGGGCTAATGGATCGGATCGATCGACGATGTCCGATCTTCTGGCCCCAGAGTTGCGTGCGGAGTGAAAGGCCGGCCGCCGATCGATTGATCAATCGATCACTCGCTCGCTCGCACTCACATTTCCCAAACGAGATGCACACACATTAAATTTGTTTAGTTTGGAAATCATGGTTTAATTAAATTCGAAGTGGGATTTACTGGAATGGAGGAGGGTGGCCTTATAGATGGCGGAGATTAACAGAGATTAACAGTCGATTAAGTGGTGACTTAAGTAAAATGGGCTTACAAAACATTAGTATTAAGCCAAATATTCGGGGGCCTTACACACTAAGCACTTGGAATATCAAAGATAACTCTGTTTAGATGAAGAAGTGGAAACTTAAACAGCCTAGAAAGTAGATCTTGTAAGACATACAATGTTTTTCCAGTCTAATATCAAGAAAGTATTTGAAAAAGTGAAGGTAAAGTTTGAAAAATGGAGAAAAATGGAAAATTATAGACGAAAAATTATATTTTCTCAGAAATTATTTAGAAAAGAGTACTAAAATTAGTAGTAGAAAACTAAAGTAGTTAAAAGTCAAAGTTGAAAAAGTGTTTGATAAAGAAAAGCTGAGAAACAACCAAATATGTATTTCTACAAATTTTATAGAATAAATTAGAGTTCTAAAAATATGTTTTAGGATTCTTAGAGGTCAGTTCCTTAGAGAATTTTAAAATATGTTAAAAGATTGTATTAAAACCATGAAATGGAAAAAAATAGAATTCAAAGAGTTAAGCTTTCGTTTTATAAAAACTATAAGAATAAGTAGATAAATATAAAGAGAAATAGAAAAAAAGAATTGAAATAGGAAAGAAAAATAAGACTTTAACAACTTAAATCAAATAAAATATTTAATATTTTTTAAATTCGCTAGAAACAGATATCTAATATAGATAAAGGTTAAAGATCAAGGAAAAAGAGCTAGAAGAGAGAAAAATCCAGGAACCACATACAAATTGAAGTCGGAAAAGTACATTGCGGAAAGTGAAAGGATAAATTCTTCACCGAAAAAATGAATAACATTAGTTGAGCTTAAAAGATATACAGGATATTTCAGAATATCATCGTAGAAACAGAACAAAGTAAGCTGAAAGATGAAAGACAAGAGAGGCTAGTCATAGGAGAGGTAAAAATAGATGGATAGATAGTTGTAGTAAAGTATAAAGTATAGTTTATAAAAAAATCAGTTTATTCTTTTTGTATAATAATTAAATGAAAGATCAGAAAATGGGAAATATATACACAGCGATTTGGCAGAAGATTCGGTTGGGCACAGAGATGGGGGGATAGAGAGACAGGCTTAAAGATGAGAAGTAGGTGGAAGAGAGCATAGAGGGATAGACAGATAGATAGATAGATAGATAGATAGATAGACAGATAGAAGACAGTAGTTTTTAGGAATATAGAAGATAGACAGACAGTCAGAGAGAGTCAGAGGGTAAACAGAGTATTGAAGTTTAACTGCTACACATACGTTCTATAGGAAATGGGCTAGAACTACTAACTTTAAGTGACTAAGACGCGAATCCGTGTTGTTTTCAGTGTGTTTTGTGCTTGTGTGCATGAGTGTGAGTGTGTGGATGCGATGAGAGAGGGGAACGAGCTACTCCTTAGTCCTTCTTGTCATCGACTTCCTTGTACCAGTCCTCGCAGCCGGGCACATTCTCCGGGGCGTCGCACATCTCGGTGGTATCGTTGTAGACCTCGCCCAGCTGGCAGCCCAGATCGCGCGGATCCTCGCCGTTCAGGCACACGTAGAACTTCTGGCAATCGGTGGGATGCGGGTACTTGGGATGGGTCACAACCTGGCCGCGATCGTCGGTCTTTGGCTGATCCTTGGGGCACACGAAGCCGGTCTCTGAGGTTCCTGTTACCGAAGAGCAATCGGAGGAGAAAAAATTACTTCCGGTTCTCCACTTTGGAGCAACTCAGTTCTGGACACTTACGCTGCTCCGGATTGCAACCCTCGCGCTTGGCGGTGTCGGGCCACACACAGGTGCCCGAGTACTCGTCGAAGTGCAGGCCCACGGTACACTTGGTCTCCAGGGCGTCACCTTCGATGCAGTTGTAGAAGATGTTGCAGACGGCGGGATCGGGATGAGCGAAGAAACCGTTCTTGCGGGGACAGTACTTGCTAGACTTGGGTTCCTCTGTAAAAGGCAAATAATCATGATAATTATTCACAAATATATTCTACCTTTAAAGATGAGGTTTCTATTAGATTTCTATAAAATTCTAAGATTTCATTGAATAAGGAAACGTATTTATGGACGCACAAAGCCAAAGTTATGCCAAATTTAATGTGAAAAATCAGAAAACTAGCTCTTATGCTAATTTTTTGCAAGACTATGCAGAAATGAGTTCAAATTAATGTGATTCTTATCAACTTACTGTACATAAAGATTATTTTTTATGAATTAAGATAAGAAACTACTTTAGTTGTACCTAAAATCTTATTTAAAACTGTTTAATTAGTTTTATTTTTGGAAATAGTTCAACAAATGAATACAGAAAAGCGATAACATTGTATCAATTTTAATTTCTTATTTTTCAGACTATATAGAGGCTATACATCTAATTGAAAAACATTAAATTTTATTATCTAACAGAAACTGATATAATTCAATAAGTTTTTATATTCGTTTCGATTTTATATTATTTATCGGAACATGCCACTAGATCTCCACTTTTTTGAAGTCGTTAATATCGATAAATGGCAAAAGGTTTGAAAATAAAGTGTCTATATATACATGCATACATGTTTCTCATATTCAATATATAGGAAATATCCCTCTTAAATCTTAAATCTACTTTGCCTTGACATATTTCCGTAAAAACAGGTTTTCTCCCCGTAATTATGGTTTAACAAGGATGTGAAAACTTACGCAATTCTGTGCGATCCTCGCAGTCGACATTGAAGGGCTGATCGCACTTGTTGGTCTTGCGGTTGAGGGGATCGAAGACCAGGCCGTCGGGACACAGCTTCGCCTTGGCCACGCCCTCGTCGCACACCCAGAACTTGTCGCACTGGACCTCATCGGCGAACTGGCCGTTGGGCTTCGGGCACTCGAAGTTGTTGCTGTTGGCAGCGGACACGGCTAGAGGGGAGGAAGAGGAGGAGAAGAAGGAGGCGGTCAGTCAACTTGTTTTCCCACTTTCACTTTCCGAACACCTCAATCACACGCAGAAGTGTAACGAGATCGAACACTTGATTTATCGATGGCAATTCCGCATTCGCGGTTTCCTGCTTGCGTTAGAGATGGTCGCCAAGCAGTAACGGTAAATGGTTAGTGATGAACTGCATGCGATAGAAGGACACGATCGAATCCGATTGTCTGGGAAATGGTACAGTGGGCATAATAACTAAAATAAGGGTCATTGTTTTAAATGTATTTAGGGGATCCTGTATTATATTTTGGGGGAATAAAGGCCATCATGTTTAAGGTAGTACAAATAGTATGGAGAAGAGACCGATAATACTCATTAAATAAAAAAAATATTTGAAATATTTTGTTATTAATTTTGAGAATTTTTGTAGTAGTGAATCCTAATCTCAATATTAATAAACGTGAAAGAAATCTCAGCTTCCTGACCACTTTTTAATTAATCGTATCTTGAAGTTTTTGGAACTTTAATTCTTATCAATATGAAGTATGGAATATTCCAGAAATCTTCAAAGATTTGAAGATGATTATTTTTAATTAAATGTGCCTATTAGTGTCCCTAAGTTTCTAGAGTGTTTTAAGAGTTTTTAAGCTTAGGAACATTTCTCAAATGACCTTTTCGATAGGCTTGTGAGCTTCTTGAAAACAAAAAGGTTACTGTGGATTATATGAGATTGAGAGAGATGAAAGATCTGTGATCTTTGAATTAAGATTTTGATTTTACGAAGCGATTAGTTTTAATATCAAACCAATCTTCTGGTTATGGGAGAGTAACCATTGGCAGACACGACTTCGCTCAGCTCTAGGCCAACGAGTTGCATAACCGGGCAGAGCCAGCGACAAGTCTTGGGCTTGGCCAGCTTTCCAGTTTTTCCAGACGGAGGAGGAGGGACTCACACAGAGAGCCCCATCCCAGCCGGTTTTGCATCCCGTTTTCGGATCTGCAATCGCGACTCGATTTTAGGTTGGGTCGCAGTCTAAATGTCATTAGCCAAAAACTCTCGGTAAGCAAATAAATATACACAGTGTACCGAAGCAATCTTGGCTTTTTTTTTTTCTTCTATTTTTTGGTGTCAGTGTCAAAGCAATTAGCAACTAGTTGCGATTTCTGAGCAGCATCGGATTGGATCACGCCAACTAGACACAGATCGAAGATATATATTCCGAGATTCACACTCACTTGTCGCCACACACAGCGTCACGGCAATGGCACATAAAAATAACTTCATTTTGGGCTTGGTGGCAGAAAAAAAATAATAAAACAGGCAAGTCGAAGACGATCCTGGAGCTGGGATCTTGGATCTTGGAACTGGGCCTCTGAGCAACTGATCGCGAACCCAAGCGCTGCGATGGTTAAACTAAACTAACAACGGAACGCCAAAGAGGCGCACTTTTCAAGACTTTTTGCCGGCTCCGAGCGACGTCGACGGCGCCGTCAGCGGCGGCAGAGCTATGGCAATGGGAGGGGCCACCATCGCATCGCCTTCCCTTCCCCCCGCCGGATCGCAGCTGGAGCTGGCACTGGGACGGGAGCCAGAGTCACACACTTAACCTGGGCGCAGGCAGCGAAGAAAGGCGAGCCCGAGCCGAGCTCTACCGAAGATGTAATGGCTCTACATACAAAAAATAAAGCAAGAAAGTTCCAGAGACGAGATCCAGGAAACCGATGGAGGGATACCCTTGAACAAGGCATTCTGGGGTAATTCCTATCCCATGGGATACCTTAAAAAACATTACTCAACGATAACAATTTATAGGAAAACGAAACCTGATTTATATTTATCTTGTAAGCCAGGAAATCAAAGAATTCCACTTCTAAAAAAAAGCCTCGATCCGGTTTAGTAACAAAATAAAAGAATGTATAACTTTTTCTTCTTTCTTGGGGCTCTAGTGAACCTAACTCAAAGGCAAATATTTTAAAAGGTCTCCAAAAAACATGTTATTAAATATTTGAGGTCCTTCATTAAGTAGGTAATATTTTGTAGCATACTTTTTAGCACTACTTTAAATGGTTTCAAATCTGATAATCTTGTTTTATGGAAATATATACGGATGCATTTGAAGGAATTTATAGAAGAACAATGTACAATAAAAGATAAGATCGGATCAAGTTATATCCCAAACAAAAGAACAAAATGTAAACTCTAAAGTTATACAATTTCGATCTAAACCAAGATGTTTATAAAGTTCCAAACGTGTTTGCAATGCCAATGCCAGTTTCCGCACTTAAGCCTTTCAAATTAAACCGATTTGGAGATAAGCTTATCGAGAGATCAGCAGGATCCTACACTGGTAGGGTATTCCCAGCGATCAGTGTGTCGATGTGGCCGAAAAAAGCGACATCGAAACACCGAAATGAACATAAACAAATTCATATGCGGCAACGCTCCCCGGGGCCTGATTGTGAGTTGGGTTGAGAGTTGATTTCGGAGTTGATGGGCCGCATGCAAATGACTCTTTTTTACACTTTTCCACGCTAAAAGCCAGCACACAAAAGACCGTAACAAATGAAGCCAAAAAACGGACACATCCGCAGCCGAAAAAGTGACGTTGCCAGAAGGCAGAGGCAAGGACGAGAAAGGTGCAGCCTTGAAGACGAGTCCTCCATGGATGTGGCGAAAGGGGATACACTTCAAGTTTACTGTTTTGATGTCTAAAAAGTTAAATATATAATACCTAACACCAAAATAAATATATAATTGTAACTTTTTGTACCTGTAACCTTTAGTCTTAGTTTTTTTAATAAATGAACTTTTGAAAAATAACAAGCCCAGTCTGTGTGCTCTTTGATATTCTAACCTTAGCATCTTCCTACTCCAAACATTGTTTCTCACTCCATAAGACCCAACCCAGAAGCGTTTCTAGCGGCGCCCATCCCGTGGAACAACGTCATCCGTGGAACTGGTGGCTGCTGGCTGAGGGAAAACTGTGTCACATCCCGATAGGGGAAGCGAAAGAGCGGAGTAATGCCGGTAATATATGTACATAATATATGCATAAATATGCTAAATACACCACGCAATGGCCCAAAAGCCGCTGTCCTTGGGAGATGCGATCCGAGATCCGAGATCCGAACTGCGAGATGCGGCAAAACCAGACGGAGCTGGAAACTAGTTTAGGTCCGCGCGGCGGCGTGGCTAATTAAAAAGACACTTTTACTCTCGTCTAGAGGCGGTTCTTGGAAGCACAGAAATCTGAAATTCAATTGGCAAATTAATTTGTAAACTAAACACGATTAAATCCCAACGAGCGGCGTGTGAGCGAGTGCGACTGGTTCGGATTTGGTTTGCAATTAGCAGTTCGAAAGAAAACAAAACAATATGAAATAAAATAATAAGAAAAACGCCGCTCTCGTCGGTTTGGCAAGATGTCGGCTGGTCGGTTGGTCGGTTGGTTGCCGATTTATCAGCCTGGAGCAAAAGCAGTTAAAGATTTGGCAATTCAAGGTTTTTACTGCAACATGGAATCGATTCGGATCGGACCCAGTCCGGTTTATCACTGCGGTTACGACATGGAGATCCGAAAGAGAGCCTCCATCTGCATTGGGCTTCGATTCCGAATCCAGTTTATAGGTCGTCAAACGCTGGCATTATTTTCAAATTTAAATGCAGATGCGACCAAGAGTTAAACCAAAAATAAACCTCAAAGGGATCGTTGCGAGTTGCCTGGTTCTCCGATGTTTTGGGGTCGGGTCAGAAAAGCAATTAACAGGTAATTGCAAGCGTAAAAAATAACAAAAACTTAATATGCCAACGGCCCACGTACACACACAGGTGTATTAACAGTTAAGTGCAGCAACAACAGCAGGTGGCATTGGTGGCATAAATTATAGAAAGACAAATCATTTAATTGCGCATTCTCATCGAGCTTTCTATTTCCACTGCGACGGGTTCTTGAGATTTCACTTGCCGGCGAACGTGGACTGCATACCGAAATCAGCTAACCGAGATTGCTAATAGCAAGCATATTTTAATTATAAATAAATATAGATAAATAGAGATGAAAACCTACAAAATTTGAACAAAATTCAATGTATTTTTGTATATTTACTTATAATAATAAGGTGCGTGGCAATAAAACAACGTAATATTCTAAAATGTACTATTGACCTATTTTATTATTGTTATTTTTAAGCTGATAAGTCAGTAATCAATAAATAACGAAGGGCATATGTTTAGAATGTACCACAGATAAGTAGGGAAATCAGGTTTTTTGTTTTCTTTTTTTGGTGGAATGCAAGTCTAAAAATAACCGTTATTTAAAGTTAAAGTCTTAAACTTATTCTTTTAGAAGAAAACAATTACATTAATCAGGAATATTTTTTACAATAATGGAGAATATATATACTTAGGTATGTATATAATCGGTCATAAATACATAATATGCATACACATATTTCGTTGAGGGTGGTGGATTCGCCCACAATTTGGCGATCTGTACTGGCTTACATCTGTTAACTGTTAACAGTAATGCAATTAGTTTTCTACATTTTAGTTATTTTCTCAAATAATGCTCAAAAATGTAACTATTAGCGCTCCTTAACAGTGTGCTGTTGAACGCCACAGTGCTGCCAGATCATTGTGTTGCGATACTTGAAAATTGCGAAATGTGGAGAGTAATTTAAAAGAAAAAACTCTTAACACAATAATAATAATAAACACAATAAAGTAATGTAGCTTTCCATTTATGGAAGACTTTTTTAATTGTAACTATTATTCTATTTATTTTACAAGCTTATTTCAGATTTGTAACGGTACATCGCGAACGGTACAAGATTCCCATATGTTTTTTACCTCACGTTTTCGTATAAATAACTTCATGTTTTCTTAAACAACAAATTATTTTGTTTTTAAAAAATTTCAATGAAAAGATTTGGTAGAAAAAGTGCAAATGTCTTTAAAAGTAGCAAAATGGGAAACAATTTTAGGACAGCTCGTCTCTGCCCCCTGTTCAGGCCAGCGACGCCCAAGCCAACAGGAGCAGCACCGAGTAGATTTTGAGTTCCGCGTTGGGGACGTCATAGTGAGATATTTCTTCTCTTATTGTACAATGTACATGCTTGAAATTAACAGATTTTTTAAATTTCGAGGGGAAAACTGGATTTTTTAGGGGGAAATCTCGACTGCTTGAGATTTTTTAGGGGGAAAGCAAAATGTTTATCTGGCAACACTGCAAAACATTAAAGTCGCATTTTTACCCAGTTGAAAAAATGTTAAATTAAGTACTTACACAGCAGCAAACCAACGTAAAAAGCACGGCCAGAGGTGGGTAATGCCAAGTTATAGTCAAATACCATCCAGATCAGGGCTGATTGAGGCCAAAAAAGGTTGAAAACGAGCGAAAAAAGTTACCACTGGGCGTAGGGGGCGCATCGAAATTATTGATTTTTTTCGCAAAGAAAGCAAGGTGCGCGCACAGATGTTCCGATTAGAGTTTGAGATTACGGCCTAATACATATTCGTGGAGTGTGCATTGGCAGTTGCGATTCCCAGTTGGCGTCGTTGGGTGTCGGGCCCACGCACACTAGCTTTCTTCGCACTTGGCCAGGCCAGGCCAGTTGGTGACATCATCAGAGCCACCATTAATCACGCCTCCCTTCCCTTGCAGAGAGTTTCTTCAGCCGAGTTCCACCTGCAGTTCCACACTAGCTCCAGTTCCGCTCCAGCAAACCCCCCGCACACACCCAAGTCCCAAGCAGCCACCACAATGGATCGCAAGGCTGAGTTGGAGCGCAAGAAGGCCAAGCTGGCCGCTTTGCGCGAGGAGAAGGATCGCCGGCGGCGCGAGAAGGAGATCAAGGACATGGAGGAGGCGGCCGGCCGTATTGGCGGCGGTGCAGGCATCGACAAGGATCAACGGAAGTGGGTTGGCTCTATAAGTTGGCTCTGAATTGATACTTATCCGTGTCCTGTTTGCGTTTCAGGGATCTCGACGAGATGCTGTCGTCGCTGGGCGTGGCCCCCGTCTCCGAGGTGCTGTCCTCGCTCTCCTCCGTCAACTCGATGACGTCGGACAACTCCAACACACAGACCCCCGACGCCAGCTTGCAGGCCACCGTCAATGGGCAAAGGTGAGTAATCATCTCTTGTTTGGGAGCCATTGCTAGAAGTCGGTCAGGCCTAGATACTTGAATATATCTTTAAAGGAATCTTTGATGCTTTTTTCATACAAAATCAGCTCAAAAATGTCAGAATTCTGAATTTAAAACTATAACTTTTAAAGAGATGACTTTTCCGCAATGTAGACTCGGTATTTGAGGCTTTTGTTTCCTTCCAGCGCTGAAACCTAAACCGATACTGATACCGATTTCCCATGTGCTCCTTTCCACCTACTTTAGCGGCGGCAAGAAACAGCCCCTCAACCTGAGCGTCTACAATGTGCAGGCAACGAACATTCCACCAAAGGAGACCCTGGTCTACACGAAACAGACGCAGACGACCAGCACCGGCGGACACGAGCGTGATGGTGCGTATTGCCACCGGGAAGGGGAGGGAGCTGGTGTTCTCTACTTCTACCGTATAACCACTGTCCATAGTTTGACTCCATCTTTCGCTACTGTTGCTGTTCTTGTTCTTGGTCTCGTTGTTGACTGTGTTTGGCTTCCCTGCATCTCCGCCCACGCCGGGCGGAGGATCTCTCTCGCTCTATCTCTCTGTCCACCTCAATATCTCTCCTCCGATTCTGTCCCGTTCTGTCTGGCGCTAGTTGAAAATGCTGCATGCTGCCCCCACCCTGATTCCGGTTCCGGTTGCGCGCTTTTCCCCCTCCATCAAACCCCACATCCTTCCAGCCCCCACGTCTCGTCCCTTCCCAGCAGAGAAAAACAAAGAAAAACAAACAAACCGAAAAGCATAATCCATAGTGAAATAAAATAACAAATACAGTTCTTTCTTGCCACTCCTCGCCTCTGTCAGGATATATGGAGGACTGGTGGCGTCCACGTAAAGGTACTAATCTTAATTTTAAGCAAACTCCACACCTAATCAGATCAGCACAAAATTTGTATGGTAAAAAAAGAACAGAAACTTAAACTGAAACCGAAAAACCGAAAAATATATGTGATAAGAATAGAGAGAGCCATGTGCAACGTTTACACCATCCAAAACGATACGTATAATAGAGGTGGAGAAACATCGATGTTTTTCGATATTTTAAAAATGAACATCGATAAAATATCGATGTTTAAAAAAAAAAATCTGCTTTCTTTGATGTGAAAAAACATCGATAGTCGCCATAAAACATCGATGTCTTTAAAAAT
>JAEIIF010022745.1:0-10702 GCA_018874455.1 Drosophila trapezifrons | reverse complement strand
TCGCACTTACGTAAAATCCTATGGTTGCTGCCAAGCCTCTAATGAAAACTCTAATTAATACAGTTTTTAATACAGTGTCATGACACCATTACGATATATTGATCTGGCGATTATCTCTTCAGTAAAGTTTCAGATATTAATCAGCATTGACAACTATTTTTTGTTCACCTTAATTAATTCATTTGATTTTTCGCAGATTTTCTTCGAGTGTGGCTTCACTCACCAGCAACTAGAGAAATCCAATTATGTTTGTTTGCATTCAGTCAGCGATTTTTGCCACTCGCACTCAGCCTCCGCTTCAGTCTCACTGCCAGCCATCATAGTTATAGTTTTTTTCTCTCGATTTTTTCTATGTATGTAGTTTCCCTGTGTTTTTTTCCTGCCCGGCCTGCACACACTTGAAAGCGCTTTCGAGAATGTTAGTTCAACATGCACTCGAACTCTCGGCAGGCTCCTATTTACATGCGCCTAGCTGAGCCTGAACTTAACATCATCATCAGCAGCAGCAGCGGAAGGATCAGGGGCAGGACCAGGCAGAACCAGCAAAGTTTCAGTTTCATTTGCCATATTCTCCCGCCGAGCTGCGACCGACCATCTTCACCTAACCAACGCCTTTCGCTATGCTATATATGTTCCCGTTCCCATTCTCGTCACTTGTCGGACACTCAACAATTTCATCATTTTAATACACAATCCCGGCGATGTTGCGCTTTACTAGAGGCTCATCAGACCAGGCGAGGAAGGGGGCATTTTTTGTACATATATCCTGGCCTTGTATTTAAAAATCCAGCTACCCTAACTAATTAAAATGCAGTGCTAACTGAATTTTCTGCAAGCTCTAATTTCTATTGGGATTAAAGTAATGTTTGTATGAACACAATTAAAGGGTATTAATTCTGCGACACAATATAAAAACAGAAGCTAGTGTGCAGATAAGAAACAAATAGCAAACAATCCACTTGCCCTTAAGCTCTCTCGAACATTATGCAAACAGACCGAGCTCACCCTAAGCCAAAGCCCCCGATTCCTTGATCAAGTTAACCCATTGAAAGGAATAGGAAGTGGTTGTGGCCAACTCACCTGGACAGGCCCAAAATGCCGGTGGCGCCGCGACTGAAGCACTGCAGGCGCAATTTGTAAATTGGATCCTTGTCGAGGCCATTGGCCAGCTCGCGCTTGGCCAAGTTCTTCAGGGCGGCCTCCTTAGAGTAGGCGTTCTCGCGTTGCATCTGCGAAAGAAACACATTTATTCACAACCGAGTACTTTCTTTTGATGTTAATAAAGCAATGAGAGCCAAATATAATTTTTATACCATTATAAGGGGAGCCATATCGAAAATCCTCTCTTTCACCGGATGTTAGAAAAATATAAAAATATTTTGTCTGATTTGGAAAATTCTGAACACCGGCTTTTACGTGTACGTATACAAAGTACGGAAAATACAATGAGGTATGAGAATAAATGTGACAGTAACACACATTTCCTATGCCAACTAAGAAACATTGAAAGACTCAGGGAATGTATGTGTAAGTATGTATAAGTATAAGTTTAAATTAAATATTGGAAACTGTTTACCATCCCTTCATTTATTTTTGTGTGGACTTAATTAGGATTCCCTCTCTCCTTGTAAGCTGGCTTATAAGCTGTCAATGGCCCAGGGCTATTAACGTGAATTTGTTTGATATTTAATTTTTGTGTTTAAGCTGCCACAATAATTGTCAGCTCGGCAAATACTTTTCGGGCCCCGGCAATTTCGATGGCGTCGGTTGCCAGGCTCTGACAGCCATGGCCGAGGGCTATTACACCCGGAATTGATTTACTTTAGCTCAAAGGCGCCTAATTATGCCAGAGGGGGACTCCCTGATCTCTAGGAAACCGAAGTACGCACTGTAATTTACCGAGTTGATTTACATTTTAAATGAATCTGGCCAAATATGACTTGTCAGCCACTTATGGCACATCGAGCTCACGGTTCGATGCACTCAAAGGCTTGCCAGCAGTTCTCTATCTTAAATGCAGATCTGAATTAAACAAGAGAGCTCGTCAACCTAAAAAATGCTTAATTACTTTGCTTCAGTAGCTCAGCCCTAAAAGGAGACTTCAAGTACAGAGAACTTGTCCTGCCTAATTGAGCTTTCAGATGTTGTTTCCCCACACAAAGTCAAATATACACAATGAAAAATTGGGAAAAGAATAAAAACTAAAACTCTGTTTCGACAAGGTTTGATGCTAGAGTTGCCAGAAATATCTTCCTTTTAGATTGTCTTATAAATAAAGGTAATTGTTTTTTACTATTTCTCGCTGTGTGGAAGAGCACACCTCCAATTTGGGCCACAATCTCGAATAAGCAGCCACCCACACGGGCGGCGGATAAACTCTGACCAGGTGGCACTTGGCTCAATGAACTGTGACGACTCGAGGTCCAAACTAGTTTGATTAGCACTCAATTCGGCGGGGAGGGTGCAAGTGTGTGCACTCACCTCAATATTTCACGCATGACATCACAATAATAACAGATTCACCTACATATGCACGTGTATGTGCGATGACAACATTTGCACACCGACATTTGATGGGAAATACGCAGGCATTTAATTATCTCTAAAAGGATTAATTTAGGAAATCCTTAGACTTAACAGGGAATAAGATTAATTTATGGTTGTACTGATAAAAATCAAATTAAAAGTTTCTTTAAATATAATAATAACAATTTCATAATTTCTTTTATTTCTGTATATATTTATACCCTTTCTTTTTAATTTTTATAGCAAAGCACAGATTACATAAAGGTTTAGTTTAATATTATTATATATCACCTTTGCTTTAAACATTGTCCTGATCCGTGGAATTCCAGAGAACTCCTGACTTCTGAGTTTGTTAAGGAATAAAATAATATTTTTATTGAAGTCTTTGGGTAAAGAATATACTATTGATTGAAGTCATTTCCCCACTCATACGACTAATTTCCCAATTTCGTTTGATTTCATGTAGTCATCGCCGGTAATGAAGTAAACAGCCCTGAATCGTCAAATGTTTGTCTTTCGAATCAATAACATTGATTTGGCTATTCAGAAGGCAAACGAAAACACTGAATCGGAGAGGAACTGGCATAGTCACCGGGCCTTGACTGGGAGAAAGGCTTTCGAGGACGAAACTGTTGAAATTACATCGATTTATGTGATTTGAATAACTGGCATGTCGAACAACCTCACAAAGCTTTTACTCCAACTTTTTATGTGCGCATATATATATATAATTATATATCCGCTGGGTCCCCGTGCTGATGACCCCGATAGATAGTCCGTTAGACAGTCACGACTAATGCGGCCTGAGTAATGAACGGTGCTCTAATTAAGCCGCCCCAGGTGGCACTTTAGTGTCCTTAGATGGCACACGCAGGTCCGGTCACAGGTCGCTGAGGAAAAAATACATCTAAATCCCATTCCAAAACTAAAAATTACAGTTTTAGGTCATTCCAAAATGACATAATTTGGGTAAATATATCTTAAAGAGAGTAATTTTTTAACAAATCTGTTCCTCAAATTTATATTTGATTTAATTTTTAGTGATTAAGCCATAGTTTTAGTCGCACTTTGAGGACAGCTGCTTTTTGTTTCTAGAAGCTTGCCAAACTGTAAAGCTTTCTCGTCGGGGATTTCCCGGGTCTTGGCAACAAATGTGTCTGAGCAACAAATGCACCGGAACTGGCAAACTGCAGCATCCTCGGTGGATGTCAAGGTCGTCCGTAGTATCGATTTTGCCCGGGCTCTCTCTCCGATCCGTTCGCCGCATAATATAGCGCATACGCCACGTATGCAAAAAGCGGAGCGACAGCTAACGAGGAGAAGGCAACAGTAAGTGGGGGAAGACGGAAGAAGGAAGAAGGAGATGCTAACGAACTGCGATAGAACATGAAAAATAAATTATGGCTTTATTGAGGGTAAGGGTAAACAAAAAGACGATTTAACACGTCAGCAGGACGCCGAGTGCGACAGGGATAATGGCGACACATACAGGGAGACACTGGGAGACACTGGGAGACACTGGGAGACACTGGTGACACAGGATACAGGATACGGGGACTCACAGGACGACGACTGAAGACCTATGGCAAATAAAGCAAATAGGTCACGTTCAAAGACAACATCGATTAACCATAAATTGCGAGTTAAGCAAAAGGCAGCCAGGACAGCGCTAAAAGCCGGCAAAAGGACCCTGGCCCAGGCCGAGTTTAAGCATGATTTGTGCGTGTCTTTATGACACGGACCAGATTCCGGGACTGCAGATACTATATAGAGATGCGATGACGGGCCGCTTGTTCCATTCGTTTCGCTAACAAGCAAAAGTACGAGTATCGGCCACTGACACCGCCAGCTGTCGCTCCAAACCGTACAGAACAAATAAAATAAAGAGAAAATACAAAGAGACAACACGGGAAAAGGAAAAGTCAGCTCAGCAAAAGGAGCGACGAGCGACGTGTGTGCGGAAAAACTTTCACCATAATTAACAGACATGTCGATTATTTCTTTGCCACACTTTTTACCTTTCCCGGCAGCTGCTGACACTCGGTGTCTATTATTATTTTATTCCAGTTTCAACAGTTCCAACTTTTCACAACACAATGCACAACGTCGCAACAATACGGAGTTGAGTTTTCCACGCACGTGTCGCGTGAGCGGAGCGTTGGCAACGAATGAGGAAAAGCCACCACCTCCGGGGCAGCCACTCACCCGTTGCAGCTGTGGATAGTTTCCCGCTGCCAAGCCACCCACCACACACACCCATCTCCATAAGCGGCGTCCTTACCCAACTAGCAAATACACCTGGAAAACAGGAAAAAGTTGAATTACTTAAACAAAAATTATTATCTGTATGGACAACATTTATTTCTTATTTCCTATTTATTTATTTATGGAAAATAGGACATTTTGGAGCACAATATATAAATATATTCAGTTACATAAAATTGTGTTTAAATTCACTTTATTTATAGGTTCATTAAATAGCTTAATTTTGCTTTAAAACATTTAAGTTCGGATATTTTTACTAGGAACTTTTGGTAAGGTGTAATTTTATTAACTATGTATAGTGCAAAGATAACGATTAGATAACGATATCGAACGCCATAAGGTTATGTTTAATCAATACTGACTGTTCATGAGGGAAACCATTATTCAAAATATATAATATTTATCTAAGGGATTGGTTTTTCTTGTCTGTAATACAATTTACTTGATTAAATGTATTCTGTTCATTTAGTTTATAAACTAGGGTTATAAAAGAACACCTTACAACCTTTTTTTTGTTTCCTCACCTACAATATCCCTTTTTCTTTTAGTGTATTGTAAAGAAAGCTTAGCAACACACTTATTTCGTTGCCAATCGCCAGCGGATGCATAGATACATTTTTACGAGAGCTTTTGTGGCTTGTCGCATTTTGTTTAGGTACATTCCTTCAGGTCCCCTTTTTCCGGTTATTATTGGGGTGCTCACCTTTTATATTTTTTTTGGCCACGAGGGTGGCATCGGGTGTATCACATTTTTATGACGCGACATGGCATTATCATTACCGCTTTTTGTGGTGTTGAAGTGCATAAAATTTATGCGCGCATATCATGCTTCCGTTATGCCAAATTGATGTGCGCTTTATGAGTTGTATTTTACTTATTTTCTGAATACTCTATTAAGGAGTAAATTAATTTGCATAAGCGAACAGATTCAGTTGATTGAGAATACATTTTATTTAAGATATTATACAAGAATAATAGTACATTTTCAATTGCTATGATAACCTCTAGAAGTATGGGTAAAGATATTATTAGAATTATAATAATTAAAATTAATTTGTCCAAATATTAATTCATAAGCTAGAGAATTCAGACTTCTATATAACTTTGTCAAACTTACATTAAATATATGAATACAATACTTCTTGGGTTGAATGGATTGCTGACAATGTCAGGGTGCTTTATTCCTGATATGACAAACAAGGCATATTATGACCGAGCACTTAAAATCGAAGTAGTTCAGCTGTAAGAAATCAAATGATTGCGAATAAAAAAAGAAGTAAACTTATTTTCCCTATAAAAATTTTGGAAGTGGATTGGGAATTTGTAAAGGTATTAATGTGATGGTTTACTTTACCTTTAAATTAAGTAAATTAAAAGTATTAACCATACTTAATACTTTCAAAGGAAATAATAATATTATAATATTAGATTAAAATAAATTGAAATATTGTTGTCTTGAAAAAGCTCGTTCATTCGGATAAGTACTTGCCAAATAAGTAGCTTTTATAAAAATAAATCCTGGTTTTCCACGAAGTAACCCTTTATAAAGGTTTCGCATCCACTTTAAAGCAATTTTTCTATATTTTAATATCCCGTTTGTCAGTGCCTTCGTCGCATTTCTCATTTGGGGTAATGAAACGGCTCCCGCTCCCCCTTCGTGGCTATATAAGTAAGAAAAATAGCCCCATCATGTGGGGGGAGGGGCGAGTGGCGCCTCCCCGATGGCCAACCGCTGTCATCAGCCCCTCACACTCCGCGACCATATCATTTTGTCAGTGGAATGCCTCGGTGTGTTGTGCATGTGTGCATGGCTCGCTGCTTTTTACTGTCAACTACATTTTGTCAAATTACTTATGCAAATCTTTCAACTTTTACAAGCGCGTCGTTGCCACGACATCAGCGGCGCTGCCCCCGCTTCGGCACCCCTTCCCGTCGTTCTCTTTTTTTTTTTTTTTTTTATAACAAGGACAGCGTAAAAAGCTCGTTTAGCGACGCTGCTCAAGTTATTTTTCCCAAGAAAAATTACGCCCAAAGCCTGACATGAAGTGGCTGAGATCCTGAGATCCAGCGATGCCTGGCTGCTGCTCATATCACGCACAGTCACACACAGTCGCCCATTCACCAGGATAGGGGTGTGGCACTCCTGCTCCTGCGGCTGCCGGCCCTCCACTTTCTGCAGGACAGTCTACTAAAAACCTATTTTGAATACCGCGCCACGGCAACAAAGTGTTGGCCAAGCATCTCAGGTATTAGACAAACAAAGTTGCCAGCCATCGGGTGAAAAAATGCGAGGGTGGGTTTGTACTACTATTTGTCGCTTCAGTGCACTGCCAAGAAAAAAGGCCAACACGGTATTAAAAAGGACGGTGTTATGTAGCCTCTTATTATTAGAATATATCATTTATTTTTCTGCTTGGTTTTATTTTAAGTTGTTTAATAGAAATCAAACAAAATATACCATAAAAGGAACGGCAATCGTTTTTAAAGATTTTTAATCATTTATAAAGGAATTTCTTGTATGCTTTTCTCTATATAAACTGCCTTTAAAATAGTTTAAACTACCTTTTTATGTCTTTAAAGTTTAAAACATGATATGGCTTAAGACCATGCCTAAAACAAAACTTCTTCTAGTATGCAGGCTTTTAAAATTATATTTCAGTAAAAAATAAATATAAAACCTTTAATCAAATGAAATTATTATTATATTATATTATTTTACATTCCTCTACAGATTTCTCTGTGTGTAGGCCACCTCTTTTTCTTGGCCATGGCAAGAGCTTTATGCGCTTATAAAATAAATAAAATTTATGCTGCGACGCATTATTGCCTTGTCCTTTGTCCTTCGCCCTGCGTCCCCTTCTCTCCGAAGCCATTCCCTGTGCTCTGCGAAGTTGTTGTATTTAAAAGATGACAAATCGTCGTCAGGTGGAAATGGTGGAAAGGCTGCTGGGGGGAAACTTCGTCAGTGAAACTCATTTTGTGGCACTGATAAATTTTGTCGTCTATAAAAATGCTCCTGCAAGTTTCAGATGCCCTCGAAACATCCTCTGGGTTTTGTTTATTAGAGAAACAAATGCAGTTCATTTAAAATATCAAAATAAATATTGTAAAAATTAAATCTTAACAGAACTTGTGTTACTGCTTAATCCGAAACTTGCAATAAAAATGACTAAAGGGTTTTGGTTTAATTTCAAACTACCTACATTCTCTGCTTTTATGTTTTATTTATTTTTATTTATTTTATTTTTTATTTATTTGTAGTATTTTCTACGGTATCCCGATGTGGCCCATTAAGGACCCTGTACTTTTCACCCTGCTTATGATAAATTCTGTGGCGCTGGCTCGCTGCCTTTGTCTGTACCTGGCCACTTGAATCTGACAATGCTGATGATGATGGGATGCTGGGGACGGGGAGTTGGTCGAGCCCTCAGTCCATTATTTATGAGTGTGTTGACATGGAATTATTCTTAGTCTCCATTGTGGTGGCCACAGGATAGGCGGCGACTCCACCTTGCTGCCATCTGAAATTTGCAGATAACTTGCCACAAGAATCGAAGCGAGGGCCCCGCGGAGAGCGGTCTGTAAATATTTGCTTAATTAGTGAAATGGCGGCCTCGGCGACCACCTCGACGCCCCCCTCTGGCCCATAGCCCGTCGGTGCAATAACAACGCCGAGCCAAGGACATAAGCTGGCTTTAAAGCCGCGTTTTATGGCCATTGAAAGGAAAATCCAGCCCGCGGGTCGGTGGAAAAGTGGAAATGTCGCGGTTTTGTTGATTGTTGACCCGCCGCTTATATTAATTGAGTTTGCTCTGGTTTTTGACCTTGCCGCATACTTAATTGAGGACTCTTCTGTTCGCATAATTCCGTTGCTTTGGCAACAATCACAACACTGCGAATCATTAATCATGGCCAAAACGGGCGGCTCGGCTCATACATCATCGCCATCCTGGCAGGCCTTTTCATATGCATGAGGTAATCGAATTTGGCAAATTGCAACACTGTCGATAAAGGACCTGCCCTGAATATATTTTCCTATTGGGGAAATCTGCATGGATCGAAGGAGCTGCCGGCAAAACAATTTACTTGTAATATTTCACAGAAACATCAAACTGTCGTTGACAATTACTACAAGCTAACTTTATTTTATTTAATGAATGTTCCGGCTCGGCAGGACAAAGGATATGTTCTTGTCATTTGCACTGAGACTATTTTTGGAGTTGGGAAATCGTAGAAAAATAAATTGCAGTTGATATTTGTCTTGAGGAAATATTATTTTTTGGCTGAAAGCATTTTAGAATCCATTATTATACAATTATCTCAATCTTAGATATTTTTTAATGATGCTTGGTCTGAAATGTCTTCTCATTATTGGAGTTTGTGCCTTAAATATTATTGAACCTATTTAAATAAGTAATTAATGATTATTTATTCATTAAGCTTTTAAATATTCCCATTTTAATACTTGATACTTCTAAGAAAAGCTAGCATGAATAGAAGCTTGTTATTTTTAACCAGACCTTCACTCAGTGTACAGATATACATGTGCGTGTGGAACGCCTAAAATAACTTTGTTCCTTGTAATAAATTATGGCCATAGACAGCTCCTCTTGCTAGCTGCCAACCAGGGATAGTCCCTACTAGGTGGTACATATATGTGTGCTTAAATCTGCCCAACTAGAGCCACATGGAGTGCACATTTTAAATACCTGATTCTGTGGCGCAAATTGTCCATTGTCCTGGCCGGGCGTCAACGTCGTTCTCAGGACGACGACAACGACGGCACGGATGGTGAGATCCCCGAGTAATTTGCAAATATTTCAATAGAATATTGCATGCAAAAAAGGCGAAACATATGCGCCACACATGGGAACAAGGATCCCAGTCCGGGCATCTGCAACAATAAATTTCAAACGAGAGCGGGACTTGAATGGCGGACAGTCTGGATGTGGACCCCCGAACCCAGCGAATACAATTTCATTTTGTATTAATCGTAGAAAGAGGTTGGGGATGTGATGAAGAGGTTTTAGTTGGTGATTGGTATGTTCCCTTAATAAAGTCGATTACAATGGAAGCAGCAGGGAGAATGCATCGTTTTATCTGCTCCTTGCAAAGCGGAATCATCAATTTTACAGGGCAGTTAATAAGCAAAAATATAATGTACATATTTCTTATATTATATTATTTTAAGTTATATTTCCAAGTTACTCCCAAATCCGGCTTGTCTCACTGTATGTACGGCTTTCGGTCGCCTTTGTAATCACTGTACTACAAGCAGTGTGAAGTTGTTACTGCTGCAACTTTTCAGTCTTGTTCAAAGTCCTTGTTCCTTTTCCTGTTCCAGCTACCGGCTTCCTTGCCGTTGTCCTGCCGCTCGTCGTCTGCAGGTGAAGGCTTTATTAAGGCAGGTGAGCTGGTGAGCTCAGGTGCGCCTAGGAGTCCGTGTGTTCGAGCAGAGTATTGTCGCATTTGGAAGGGCGGGCCTGCTGTGCCGGAAATTTGAGCTGTTGCAAATGTGAATTTTCTTGAAGGTCTGCAGATCCATTGTAGGCATTTTCTAATGCCGTTGACATATCCTGGCCGAGTTGTAGAAGTAGAAAATGCCAGTGTCCTGCCAAAAATGTATTCAGGAAGAGAATACCGAATGCCAGAATAAATCAAATTTCCTTATGGTCTGCCATGAAATTATCAACCATGCGGATGGCTTTCAATCTGTTTAATTTGCTTTAAAATTTTAAGAGTAGGTAAATGTGTTAAATTGTAAAATATAATTGAATTAATTATTAAAACTACTACAATACTTTGAGAATATAATTTACAATTATGGTGTTATGATACTGTATTAAAAATGCATTAATTAGAGATTTCATTAGAGGCTTGACAGCAACCATAGGATTTTACGTAAGTGCGA
>JAEIIF010022689.1:0-28167 GCA_018874455.1 Drosophila trapezifrons | reverse complement strand
CGGTTATCGGAAATAATTTTTGTTTTTCGGGCCGGAAAATATTTTACAGGCAGTCTGGGGTGCCGGCTAAATTAAATTTTCTTAGCCAGAACTTTATCTGGCCTCAAAATGTTGACAGGGAGGTTAGAAAACGGCCCGTACCAAGTTTATTTGTAAAGAAAACATACCAAAAACTCCCCAAAACTCCTCTATATACAAAGTCCAAATCCCAGTTTGGTATCTGATGATAAATGCTGTTTAGTTTCGATGTGTAAAGAGTTACTACCAAGGCTATCCGCATGCCCAATTCCCCATTGAGGTAATGTATGACCCGGCCAGTCCAGACACCTGAAGGACTCATCGAAACCTGGGGTAAACTTAGTAAATCCAACCTCGATGTTGTCAATTGAATGTTCGGTGTCCAGTGTCTATGTGTGTGATCCCAGTGGGTAACGAATCGAACCGCGCGACTAACGCCATTCTGGTGTTCCATCCAGGTGGTGCCCAAAACGAGGACAACTCCCAGATCTTCGTAATGAACAACTACTTCGGCATCGGCATCGATGCGGACCTCTGCCTGGACTTCCACAATGCACGCGAGGAGAATCCCAACCAGTTCAACTCGCGCCTACGCAACAAGGGCTACTACGTCAAGATGGGTCTGCGCAAGATTGTGGGCCGCAAGGCGGTCAAGGATCTGCAGAAGGAGCTGCGCCTGGAGGTCGACGGCAAGGTTGTCGATCTGCCACCGGTCGATGGCATAATCATCTTGAATATTTTGAGGTAAGTTGATGAGATTTACTTTAAACATTGACTTCTGATTATAATGAATTATCTTCACAGTTGGGGAAGCGGCGCAAATCCGTGGGGTCCCGACAAGGACGACCAGTTCTCCACGCCCAACCACTACGATGGCATGTTGGAGGTGGTGGGCGTCACTGGCGTGGTCCACTTGGGTCAAATCCAGTCCGGAATTCGCACGGCTATGCGCATAGCTCAGGTGAGCAACGAAAATCAGATATTTTTTGAATAAACTCCCTATAATGTGTAAATCTTACATCCCAATCCCACAGGGTGGACACATCAAGATACATCTGAACACCGACATGCCCGTTCAGGTGGACGGTGAGCCCTGGATTCAGAGTCCCGGCGATGTTGTCGTCCTCAAGTCGGCCCTCAAGGTAAGTGGTTTCTGTCGCATTTTCGACTTCTGTTCGATTTTTGTATTTGAAAGTTAAAGTTGCCTTGCATGTACCTGCTGTTCCTTTGTTCTATGGCATGCCTGCCTCTTAGCATTATCCTCATTTTATATTTAAATATAGGTACATAAACAGCGATGCTCCGGTTATTATTGTTGTAATCAAAAGCTAAACGGAAATCCAGATAATCATCGATGTTAATCGATTTAGAAGCGATATTTTCATACAAAAACATCGAAAACGTTGAATCCTTTTCATCCCTAATTGTCTATCCAAAAGAAGTAAACTACAATTCAATTATAAAGTTGATGCAATACTTTTTTCCAATTTCCAATAACCGGTGCATAGTTAATTAACATATTATTATCCAAAAATACATAACTACCAAAACTTAGCTCATCTCAAAGGCATAAGAGCGCAAAGCCGCTTTCCTTGCCTTTATTTTGATTTCCTAGTCCCTGACGACACTTTTGATTTATCTATCTGCTTACATTAATTTTATTTGATATAAAATTCGTACACCCCACCACAAGAGAATCAATCCAAAAACCCACAGAGCATACTACCATACTTGACAGTTTAAATTTAGGTTTATGTAATACCCGGGCACCACAGAAAGAACCACAATAAGGACATAATATCCTTAGCTTAATGCCAAAGCAAAGTAAATGCTTATGCAAACCTAAATGGCAATCGGTCGGTTCATTTTAATGATTCGGTTTGATCTATATGCGATTTATATATCAGTTTTAAAGTTAATATAGTTGAACATTTATCATATAAAATTCATTCAATAAAAAACATATATTCTAGCATCTTATTTAAACGAATTATAAATTTATAGTAAATTAAATTCTATGATTTTCCTTCTCCCAACACTCATTGCATACTGTTTGGAGTTTAAATAGATTAATTAACTTAGATAACTCGAGGACAAAGTTGGCTAACATATTGTGCATATTTTTAATATACGTAGATACCAAAAATATCAGCTTTAGGGTGTAAAAAATAGATTCCATCCCTCTGCCAATGAGTTGCAGGAATAAATAAAGTTCAGCAACCACCAGGAAAGCAACTGATGAGGATTGTTTGCAACATCCGAAACAGTCCTCGCCACGTATCTTTCGAGGACTGGAAAACCATCAATGCTTATGGCTTATACTTCAATATTAACGTATACAAAATTCTATGTTTTTCCATTACAACGGAAATAGAGGCGGAAACAAATCGATGTTTATCGATAATTACTTCGATATTTTTCCAGACTTATTTCTGTGTGAATAATAAGCTGAAACTCTTCGTTGCTGTGAAATATAAAACGATATATATGACCAACTTTGACCCCGGGATTACTAAGTAAATGACTATATAAGTGTATAATACAGATAGAATACATATGCATATATAGAATCCCGAATTTTCGAACCGATTGCCATCAAGCTTAGAGCCAAAAAACAAAATCCAGTACATTTTGTCTGCGTGTGTGTTGAATATGCGTGTTTTTTATGTTAAATTTGTAATTTGTCCCCTGGTAAATCTTCCCGCCCGATGTGTCGTAATTACCTAAGTAGAGCACACACCACCCAAAAAAAAACACCTGACCCACCCTCTAACCATGTAAAATAGCCACGTTTTTTCTGCATTTTTCATTTGTTGGCAGCTAAAAAAAATATAAATTAAATGAAAACTAATGAAATCAGAAAAAGAAAACAAAAATAAAAAAAAACTTTGTAGTTCTCTGTTCGATGTGTGTGCGTGTGCGTATGTGTATGTCGGATTTGACAATGTGTGTGATTTCTATGCTACATCTAGGCCACGATGCTGAAGAAGACGAAGAGCAAGCGCCGTCTCACGGAGCCGCACATCTCGCCGGCGGTGCTCAGTCTCTCGGTGGCGCAACAGGGATCGGGATCGGGATCGGGACTGGGAGCAGGATCTGTGTCTGTGTCGGGATCCCCGCAATCCCAGTCGCAGCAGCAGCTGCAGCAACAGCAGCAGCAACAATCGGCCGAGAATGGGGAGAAGGAGGCTTCGTTGGCTTCGCTGCCCGCCGGCCTCGGCAGCACCTAGAGCTTGGCCAGCGGCCTGCGATATTGGTTCTCCTGTTTCTACCCATAACTCCAACCATAAAAATCCCAAATACAGACCTCCATAAGCAGCAGATAAACAGAGCAGCCGTAAAGCTGAAAATTGTAACCAGAAATCGAATATTTTAACAAGAGCTAAACTCCAAGCCGCGCAAGCAACTAAAATCTATCTTCCAAAAGCGAGAACCAAAAAAAAAATAAATAGAATTAACAAGCCAAAACCAAAGCAAAGCCAAAAGTAAAGAAATTAAATATTAAAAATAAAAAAAATAGCTGTAAATAAGAGTTGGTGCTGTCGAGCTCTGAGAACCCACCACCCGAGAAACTCACCACCCACCAAAACACCTCTGCACCGGAAGAACTGTGACCACCGCTATTGAACTTGAACTAGCTAACTAAAGCCACCACACCAAAACACACCACACCGCAACCCACCACACCACACTACACCACAAAACATTACACCACAGCAATCCTAGCGCGCCTAGAAATTGTCTACAGTTTTTTATATATTTTTATGCAATCATTTCCCTTGATTTTCCTTTTGAAGGCAGTCCAATTTTGTCTTTGACTTCTTTTCCGTTTCCATTTTATATGCAAATGCAAGCTTTCGTAATCCATCATACAGTATCGAAATATGTATAACCGAAACCATTTAGTTGATTGAGTTCCGTTGCATTTTGCCTGATTTCTCAAGCTAGCTTTTGAACAAGATCCTATAACGAACTTAATCTAAGGCAATCGACATTTATTTCCTTTGCGTTAACTCTCTATCTTTTCTTACTCTCTTTTTCTCTCCTACCGAAAAATATTGAACAAAATACACAAACTTACACGAATACGAAACCAATGCGAAACCACAATTTAACTCTATGATAACAAATATTTTAAAACTAATCTATAAATTCAACGGACGACGCTTGAATTGTTTTTTAAATTCCCAAATGTCTCTCTCTCCCTCTTACTCTCTCTACCTCTGAAACAATGAAATCGAAACAGGCGACCATGTTGAAAAAGAACAAGCTGAAAATGAAACGCCGGAACACGGAGCCCACCATGATGGTGGCCGGCTCGGCCGCCCCCCCATTGTCTCTGGCCCTGCCGCCCAGCGAGGTGGGCCTAGCCGGGGGGGAGGGCGGAGCAGGAGCGGGATTAGGCGCCGACGGCGACGGCGGCGGCGGTACGAACAACACGGATTTCTGAATATGGTACAGCGAGCGTCTGATTTAACGTGCTAACTCCACAACCACCCCAGAGACACCCACCCACGACAAGCCCACCCGATCCCATCCCACCCAAAAGCAGCAGAACCAAGAGCAGAAGCCGAATCAGAATCAGAACCAGAACCAGGAGCAGTAGCAGTTAGCAACAGTTAGCAGTAGGAGTAGCAGAAGCCATCTCAGCACCACCAAACCGAAGAGAGAGAGAGAGAGCAGGCAACTCGAGAATCAAAAGCTGTAATCAAAATTACTTGTATAAAGCGTACAGTCCCGCACTTAGCCAATCGATTTGATCGATCCGATCCGGATCCGTTCCGATCGTCAGTTAGCAGTCAGCATCCTCCAGCCTGAATCCACGTCTGAAGTCAGTACGTTAAACTCAAACTGCTCGAACCAACCTCGTCAGAGGGCAGGAAACAAAAGAAAAATATTAAGAACTAACCTAAACAATAGTTTGAAAGAACGGAATGAAGGAAGCAAGAGGAGATTTTATTCCACACACTCAGCAAAATAGTCTGGCCAAAGTTGTATCAAATTCAAGTTCAATTATGTTCCTTCTCGTTTCGTTCCTATGTAAGCAACAGCAGAAACCGATTAGTGATACCGTTAAACAGAGAGCAGCGCAAGCAGTGTAAAAGAAACAGGGAGAATAAAACAAGAAATCGATAGAGAAGCGCAAGCAGTAGAAAAAGAAACAGGGAGAATGAAACAGAAACCTTAAACAAAGCCAGAGAATCCCAAAAAAAAAAAAACAACAAAAGTACAAAATTGTTAAAAAATTGTTTGTTATAACTAAATGAAAACGCTAGAAACCAAGTAAAAGAAAAACCCCACAATTATGACAATGCAAAGAGACGATATATTACCAGCTAGGTACAGTTGCGTTCAGCAGAGAACCTGCGAGTTTTCCAAGCGGGAACCAACTAGGAAAAACCACACACACCAGCCAGGTCACGATGCGAACGTACAGCAGATGCGGGAAAATTCACGCGAATCTTTTTCTCAACGCTTGATTCGATGCGCTATTGAAACTTTGGAGAGGCGAAAAAGCTGCAAATTGCATAGTTGGCTAACTACTACTACTAATTGGGACGCAACACGACAAATGGAAATTTCGAGAGTCCGGCGGCGTGCCTAGCATGTCCCGGGCCCACAGAACCACGGAAAGAGGGATTCAGCCCCCTTTGGATTGTGCAATTGGTGTGGATTTTCTCCGCTGCTGTGCGTTCAACAAAACAAAAAGAAAAAAGAAAAGATAGGAAGGATAGGAAAATGCATTTTCGAGCGTAGGAAACGCCATCGTCAGAGATCCTGGCGCTGCGCAAGTATTTCACCTGCATTTGTTTAGAGAAACCAACCTATTTCGGACGGCAAAGTCCGAGACAGAGAGCAGCGAGCAGCAGCAGAAGGATGCGAGAATCCGAAAACTACAATTTCAACTTTAAAGCGCTTATAAAGAAAACAATTTTTGAAAGTTTTATAACTAATTTTACATTACGTCTTATGTGAATGATATGGCAGTCAGCTGCCAGGCAGGGGTCGAGTGCGGATCCCCCGCCCAAGCGGCTATCCGCCTGCGCACTGGGCCCCTTCCTGGCACACAACACTAAGCGACGACGCGGCGCGATCGGGTGCGGGGATATCCGGAGCCAGACCAGCTCTGGCGACCGCCGTCACCCAGCGGGACGCACCCGGACGCGCCCGTCGCCCACACAAAAGCCACACAATGCCGTTAAGGACACGCCACGAACAGACCGAGTTTTTTCCCGCAACAGCGACACATGCACTGCCGTGAAACGGGGCACGGAAATCGCATGGCAGTGCTCACCAAAATCCAATCCCGAGCCCCGCTGCCGGCCCCGCCTTCCGGTTGATGGTGGGGTGGTGGCAGCGGGGCGCGTTCGAGCTTAACTCACCAGCTTGCGTTCAGCAAACCTCCTTGACCGGCTGCGATTATGGGGCTCAATGCGGGGGGTTAATCGGAGCACACACACACACTCGACCGATTTCCGTGACTGATCCGATGATGATGATGCATCCCTGTCCACTGACAGGGATCGGATACGGCGCCCCGCAGGCCCCAGCCGGCGGCCATGCAATGGATCGACAAAAACACGCGCCAGAGCCACTTTTTTTTACGTTCAACATTACGCGAAAATCTTGCTTTCCGAATTCGAGACACACTTGAGATCCCATATTGCGTGGCGGCCGGCGCCAGTGGCCAGAGGCGCCGCCATCCGAACCAACCTTCCAGGATGCCTTCCCAAAATTGGCATGGCCTGGATCGATTAGCCCCCAGCAAATTGAAACGCAGCCCGCAGGAGGTTTGGATTAAATATTGCCTCATTTCGTACAAACAACAGACACCGCAACAAGAACACACTGCACATCGTTTTTTATCCACCTTGCGTTATGTTTTCTAAATGTATTTAAACGAAAAACAAAAAAGAATAGAACAAAAACAAAAAGAAACCAAAACCAAAAGAAGTTAGTGTAAGTTTAAAAGGAAATTACTATAATATGCTATTCAAAGAAATCCAAAACATAATTACCAAAAACAAAAAAAACAAGAAAAGAAAAGAAAAGAAAAACCAAAAATACCAACAACTAAAAATACTAATTATAGTACATACATTGATGTAGTGTTTAGTTTTAAGAGAATGATGAAATCCAGAGCCAACTCAAGCCACAAACAAAAAAAATGTTTCATGAATGCCAGAAAACAGAAAACCGAAAAACCAAAGAAACCAATTGAAGTCGTAGATGAAGATACTGATACTGATACTGATACTGATTGAAGAGAGATTCACACATAAATGTACAAGTAACTATTTTTCTCTATACCAAAAAAAGTAAATCTCCACCATTTTTGCTCCACATTAAGAAGCTGAGACAACTCGATGCAGGCAAAGATTGAATTTTGGGAACGAAGAAAGCACCGCATGGTTGCTAACCGAGAATCTTTATGAAATTGTTAATTGAATTGTAACAGACTACGCAAGCAAATACGGAATTTAATATATAAAATGTACAATAGCGTCGCTTTAAAGTCTATAAGAACATTTTGTTGCAATGCAAACGTGAAAAATCCAAAAACCCAAATCCGTTGGCATTACGACACACACATTCGAATGACATCAACAAACAACAAAAACAACACACACAAAAAGAAAAACAGAAGATAAATGCAAAATAAATGTAAACGATATAACAGATTTTTCATTGTTTAATTGGGGTTATTTCAGAGGGGGCAGTGGGTTCTTAAGACTAGGTATTTAGCAAAAGTATTATCTACATTATAAAGATTTCATTACAGGCAAAAACTACAACAAAAAGGTGGTTCTTCATAGTTTAATAGCTTAAGAACTAAACGGAAATGGAAAGTACACGGCAGTAAGTAACATATTTGAGTTGAAAATCGGGAAATTATTTGAAAACAAGTAGGAAAGCTACAGTCGAGTGAGACCGACTGTGAGATACCCGGTACCCAAAGCATTGCAGGTGAAATTAAAAGGCACATAGACATGGAAAAAGAAGAGAAATGTTGCAAGAAACATGATGAGCAACACCCAAAAAAGATAGATGTTGCTAAGAAGATGTTGAGTAACCACCCAAAATATAAAAAATGTTGCTAGCAACATGTTTGTGCTGCCAACACAAATGCTGATGTTGCAGAAGAAGAACCACACACAAAAACTTTATTGTTTAATAACTCCCATGTTTATCATCCGATTTCCCTCAAATTTTTATAGCATGTATATATAATGTATATATTTCATATCTATTGTTTATTTTAACATATATAGCTTAAGTTTTAAGTTTTTAATCATTTTCGTGGCCGGTAGTGTGTGTAACCAAATTTAAAAACAAACTTGATCTATGTGCAACAGATAGGAATGTTGTCACCAAATTTGGTAGCACTTATAGTCTCTGGACGGACAGACGGACATGGCCAAATCGACTCGGCTGTTGACGCTGATCAAGAATACATATACTTTATAGGGTCGGAGATGCCTCCTCCTGCCTGTTTTGGTTGCTAAGAAGTGGATCGATTTTCAATGATCAAATTTCAAACTGAAAGGGCATACAAACTTCGGTTTACCTAAGTTAGCTTTCTTTCTTGTTTTTCCATATTATAAATATTCCTAGATTAAATAGTATTAGTCACTCATTGCTAAGATAGTCAAAACAGCTTGATAACGATTTCCATACCCCTATGAAAGAGTAAGACCGAACATATCTCAGAAAACAAAGACTCAAAATTACTTTTTTTACCTACACGACTCTTTTAATATTAATAATTTTATTTCACTATTTGAGTAACATGGAATATTCGATTAAATACATATATACAAATACATATCACGTAAATTTGTCTTAATCATAGCTCTAATATCTTTAGTAAGTGCTCACACATCAGCTTCTAGGCTGCGCTACATATATAAGGTGCGATGTTGCTGGGTTTCCGCCTCGATGATAAGAACGAGGACCAAATGACATACAATGATTATAACGCACATGATGAGGATTACGTAGAGGATTACAAACTGCTGGCTATGGCTGACGACAAACGCCAACTATTTGTTCTGCTCGGAGTCGGACGAGACGTTCGAGGCGATGGGGGGAGTTGACCTGCCGTCGTACTGCTGCTGATTCACCAGACGCTGGCGTTCCAGATACATGGATACCTTGATGTTGCGCACCTGATGGTTGTCGATGAGCTTCAACAATGCAATAACGCCGATGCCCACCGAAATGGCGAATGATCCCCAGGCACCAAACTAAAAGTAGCGAAGGTACACAGTAAGAAGGAGTTTGGGTAATATCTTAGTTAGGTTGACTCACCTGGGTGGTGCCCATTTCGATGTAGAAGCCCGAGGTGTTGATCTTCTCCGTGTCCCCACGGATGATGTTCTGACCGGCAGAAATCGCGCAGGACGGGAAGCGCTCGGTCATGCCGTCGCACCAAACAATGAAGCCCAGCGTGATGAATATGGCTGACAAAATGGACATGGCCAGCATCCAGATGCCCAAGACCACATCAATGAACAGAGCAATAAAGGAGGCCTCCTCCTTCATTCGGGCGTATCTAGAGCGCAGAGATTAAAGGTGTAATAAACGCAGTCCCAGAGGAACGGAGCTTTGCAGGTACATACCGATATATCTGCACCGCCGAGATTATGAGAATGAAGACTCCCGTGATCAGCGGGAAGTTGCAGAAGCCAGTGGAGGCCCACTGGACGTCGAACATGCCGTCCTCCTCGCGCCATTTTCCAGTCGTGAAGAGGAGACAGTGTCCACTGCGGGAATATTAAAAGTTTAATAATACACAGGGGACAAAAACTGCGCACTTCTTCCCTACCAGAATTGGTCAAGGTTGATGAACAGCGGCACCACGATGCACAGCGACAGGATGAACAGAATGATATGGCCAGCGATCTGGCTAAGCTGCAGCACGTTGGCCAGGGCCATTTTGCGATTTCACCCAAAAATAATAATAAAACAATTCCTGGGGAAAACTGCAACCTTTTTCGGGTTGTTGCGCCTATCGATAAACAGTGTTGGAAAGTGTCACAGTTGCATCGGACGGTCGATAGATGGCAGAGACCCTGGCTGTGGAACGACCATCTCTAGTTTGCCCTGAACTCGTAAAAAAGTGTAAAATTTGTTTACATTAAAAAAAGGTAAAATAGAGTACTTAAAAGGCACCTGCCGTGCCCGAAAAGCCCTATATAGGCCACCGAAAACGGAGAACCCCGTGGATGCTTGAGGGCGTGGGCCGTGGTCAGCGCGGGGGTGGGGGAAAAGGCAATGCGAACAAAGAGCAATTAATGCGATAGGGGGCAGCGAGACAGAGACAGCGAGAACTGCAGTGCTCGCCTGCTTTCTCCTTCGTCTCTCCGCCACTTTCTCCCCCGCATTCCGAATTCCGATAGAGGCTGTTGTGAAACGAAAGGTGAAGATCGCTCGGGCGAAGTGGAGACCCTGTGAAAAAAGTCACTCTCCCCAATCCTCCATTCCCTTGTTCGCAGACGCAGCAGTAGCAGCAGCGGCAGCGGACCAGCGGACGACAGCAATTCGATGAAGTGCTTATGAGCTATAGCTAAGCAGCAGGACGGCAGCCAAGGAACACGGAGACGCGACGAGGTCGAGGTCCGGAACTGGAACTGGAACTGGATCACGAGGTGCAAGGTGCTAGGTGCATAGGCTTCAGAGCGAAGACAACGGACACTGGAGGGCAGCAGGTGACCTAGTTTTGCCCAGCAGACGGTGAGCGACATCACCCAATGGCCACTGCCCACCCGCGTCGAAACTCACACTTTCCATACTCTTTCAGAACTTGGATTAGAGGACACGCTTGGCTGGCGTTTCTGTGCAACTCCTTCCTGGGGCTGTTCTGTTGTGTTATTTAGTAAACTTGGAGCATCAACGTGCACTGCCATTAGCTGTAACCTTAATATACACTCATCGTAGCCATCGTAGCCTAACTAACGTAATTAGCGTACTTGACTTAACGAGCAGCATGTCCAACTCCCACTACAACAACTACCAGCAGCAGCAGCCGCACTCCAGCAACGGGGACAACGGCGAGTACCAGCACCAGCAGATGGTGCACCAGCCGCATCGGGGGTTCTCCAACGGCCACGGCCACGGCGGCATGAAGAGTGTGGCCGTGCCCGATATGTGCCTCTTCTGCTTCGAGGTGCTCGACTGTGAGCTGAACAACGCGGACGGGCCGGCGATGCCGATGTTCAGCAACGACGCCTACCCGCTGTTCGTCACCTGGAAGATTGGACGCGACAAGCGGTTGCGCGGGTGCATTGGCACCTTTAGCGCCATGGAGCTGCATCATGGTCTGCGCGAGTACGCCCTGACCAGCGCCTTCAAGGACTCGCGCTTCGCTCCCATTTCGCGCGACGAGCTGCCACGGCTAACGGTCTCGGTGTCGATCCTGCAGAACTTTGAGGAGGCGCAGGGTCACTTGGACTGGCAGCTCGGTGTGCATGGGATCCGCATCGAGTTTCTAACGGAGCGCGGCTGCAAGCGCACGGCCACCTACCTGCCGCAGGTGGCCACCGAACAGGGCTGGGATCAGCTGCAGACCATCGATTCGCTGCTGCGCAAGGGCGGCTACCGAGCGGCGATCACCCAGGAGATGCGCAAGTCCATCAAGTTGACGCGCTACCGCTCGCAGGAAATCCAGATGCACTACAAGGAGTACCGGGAGCATCAGGAGCGGCGCGCCCAGTTCGGAAAGGTGCAGTGCTAACAATTGGTCCGGCCGGCGGCGAGGCGATGATCCTGGCTGAGGGCAGGCCTACTTGCCGTCGTCCTCATGCTGCTGCTAGCCTTTGAGTTCGGCCAAGCTTGGCGGCCGTTCGCTTTATCCGAGAGTTGAGTTTGGCCAACATCTCCTCCGGTTAGCAATTTAATGCCCTCTTCTTCTGATTCATCTTCTTCGAAACTGCGGGCGTGCGTGAGTTGATCGCCTTTTAATTACGTTTATGTAACAATTTAATGCTTAATATACTTAAGCGGCAGCGCAGATCCGTAGGCGATATCGACCGATCGATGGGGATTACTTTTCTTCGATGTTGTAGTCGCCTTGCTGGGGTTTTCACTTTTAAATCAAACGCAGACACAAACTAAACAAAGCAAGCATACAGTACATATATAGGGTTATATATTACCGAATCCATATACAATACAAAAACGCAGCAGATATGTAATTCAAGTAATACGTTCAGCAATTATATATATATTAATAGATTTAACAACTAAACCAATTACATTACTAATTCTAATTCTATTCGCATTAAATAAAGGCCGACCCCTTCCGAGTCGCACAAGACAATGCAAAATAATGCAAGTGTACGCTCGTCTTTCTTCTCGGGGATCGCGGAAGCGAAGGGGAGTACATCTCCATGGAGGAGTACGAGATAGTAGGTAAATAGTTTATTGTTCCATTATGTTGTGCGTTGTTACATGGGTTTGTTTTGTACTTCTAAATCTAGTCGATAATATCGATATATGTTCGTATGTTAATGTATTTTGGGGCTTTACGTACGCTGCGAATGCCTGCCTCTTGGATATATATTTAGGTAGCTAAAAAATAAAGCTGCGCTACGCAGCAAGGCTAATCGAGTGATCTAAACAACTAAGCTAGTAACAGAGCAAGTTAATCTATGGCTAAAGCGGCGAGCTAGCGCTCAATAATTATAATTACTGGCATATATTCAATATATATAGTCGATAGATCGCATTGATTGCAATAAAGTATGTGTCCATAGGCAAGCTTAATGCTCAAGCTGAGTTCATTATTGTTAAATATGATAGATTTGCCTGTATAATCGCAAACGCAACAAAAATCGCATTCCATAGCTTACAACTTTTAATTTTTATGGCAGTAACAAACAGCTTGGGGAAGCCTCCATGCCTGAGCAGCAAATCATACATGTTTCAGTTAACTAATCAATCCATTTACGTATTGTTCCGTCCCATCCCCATCGATTCCCGAGTCTGAGTCTCAGTGCTTGCACAGAAACTGCTCCAAGCACTGGCACTAGGTGGTCGCCAAGGCATTCCACTCGAAGCGCGGATTCTTCGAGTGCGTCACCGGCAGGCACTCGGGCTCCACCAGCTTCCAGACGCCATCCACCTGCTCTACGGTGGCCAAGCTGCAGTAGGGGATCTTGTGGATGACCTGACGCAGCTCGTTCGTGCTGCGTGGAGCGCCTCCGGTTAGCTGGCGAGAGCATGTGTCCAGTGTGGTGGCATGTGCCACAACCAAAAGATTACCAGCTGAAAGGGACATAGGTGTGAGTGGATCTGGAGTATGACTGCTTCGATGATGCTACTTACTTGTCTGCTCCAGCAGCTGCTGGATAACTTCATGGTTGCGCTCGTAAAACTGCTCTGTGGACTCCTTGAGGCGAACGGTCAGGTCGGAAGACGGCTGCACCGGCTCGTAGTCCAAATCCACATTGTACTTGGCCTCGACAAGCTCGTTCTTGGTCAGCCAGTCGGGCACCCCGCTGGGGTACCAGGCCATCCACTCGAACAGGCCCGGCTCCACCTTGATCTTATGCTTGCCCGTGAGCTGGAGCCCCTCCAGAGCACTCGTGCAGGTCTGGATGCAGCGATACGAGGGCGAACAGTAGACATGGTCGATCTGCACCTGGGCCTCCAGCAAGGCCTGGCCAATGAGATTGGCCTGGTAGACACCGACATTGGTCAGCGGCGAGTCATTCTGCCAGCCCTCGGGGCTGTTCTTCCGACGCGGCAACGCCTTGGGCATGTTCAGATCCTTCCGCATGTAGTTACCGAACTCATCGAAGCAGTACGGGATCCACGTGCCGAAGGTGAAGTCCACACGCTCGCCATGCCGCATTATGTAAATTTTTCGATTCTTGGCGTGCGAGGCGTCCATGGAGCCCGGTTGCAGCGAGTGATCGGAGTGGACACTGAGAGTGTCGTCTGGACGCGGCAGCTGGGCTGCCGGCGGTTCCACCATGATCTCGTCCACCGGCTGCTTGGATATGGAAGTGGAGCAGGAAGACATATTGGTCGTAATCTCGATCGTGGGCGTGTTCGGGTTGTGTTGATGGGCCAAGTTGTGGCTGTTGAGCAACTGCACGGAGGGCAGTTCCAAGCAAGGCTTCAGTGTCTGTCGTAAGTATTTCTCAACGCTCTGCTCAGACTCCTCAAAAGACGAGCCCTCAATTATTTCGGGATGTGCTGTGTCTAAGGAAGAGAGAAATGTGTGACTTGGAAATAAAATATAACTTTGTCGACCTAAAACTAAAGCAAAACAAATGAGTGAACAAATGAGTTTGAACAGAAACTTTCTTTCGCTTTGTTTTGTTTGTCTTTGAGTGCTCTCAGTTAATCTACGCTCTTTAAATAAGAAACTTATAAGAGAGCGGTTCGGCTGAGCGCTTTCTTTCTTTCTTTCTCTTTGTTTTTTGTTTGTCTTCGGTTGAGTGCTCTCAGTTAAACCTATTACGCTCTTTAAATAAGAAACAAACTTATAAGAGAGCGGTTCGGTTGAGCGCTCGCACATTCGAGTGAAAAGTTAAGCCTTTCTAAGTACTGACAACTGAATGTGATAATGAACCCTCTTCATCCAAACAACAGCTTAGTGCTTATCAATTATTGATAGCCTACCCTGCTGCAACTCACGCTGACGCTCCTCGGGCTCCGTCGATATGCTGCGTCCGTCCACAATGTCCAGATCTTCAGCAGATGTAAGCGAAGACGCCACGCTCTTCGACAGCTGCACCACTCGATGCAAAGTCCAGGCGTCCGATTCGGCTGTACGCTCGGTATAGTTGACGGGCAGGTGACCCGTGCTCCCAGTTAACCAGGATACTCCCTCGGCCCAACCGTCACTGGAGCTGTCCACCACGTCGCTGTTCAAGTAGATGTAGTCGCCGATTCGGAGCTCCAGCTCATCCGTCTCGTGCGGGTTGTGTGGATATACGACCTTCTGGACCTGCAAAGAAATCAATTGGGGATTAGAAGTCATCATCAGGAGCGGGTGTGCAGCGCTCTAACTTGTTTGGTGGCGAGCCGCGGATCGCGGGAATAGAGGCGCAGTTCCCAATTGGAGGCGCAGCCGGCGTCTAGTGTTTCCACGAGTGCTTTCAGTGCATTGAACTGTGCCTGCGGGAACTGGTAGGCGAGCGTCAGGTGCAGGCTCTTTACGTGTGGCTCGAGTGAGATGGCTACGGGGAGTCAGAGTCAGACAAAAGCTATTAGTGGCGACCGATCGCTTGGCGGGACAACCAATTACTGAACGTAAGCGAGAGCGGTGGTGCTACTTATATGCGTTTTCGTATCTAGAGCCAGGGTGAGTCGATATTTCGATAAGGAATGTAATCTATATAATTCATAATCGCGAATAGTAATCTTTAGGTAATGCCCAGCGTCATATTTATCAGAACTTGGCCTCCATTAGAGTCTATTACTTTGCACGTTTCATGTATGTATTTTACGGAGAATATTAATTACTAATTACCAATTAGAGCATAATTTAAAACGTAAAAAGAAAGCAACAGTTTATTCCTTTTGGAAGCAATTAAATCGACCCACCTTAGTGTCTAAAGCTCACTAGAAACAACAATAAACTACAATTAGCAACGTCATGACGAATTTCGCGTCGAGTGGGGTGTTTTTCCAAGATTAGTAAGTTATCTACTACAGCGAGTGAGTGAGGCATGCATTGAGTGATAAGAGAGTGCTTGGGAGAGTGAGTTTCTAATGAATGGAGGCCCATTTTATGCATTCTAATGGTTCTATTCTATTCGCTTACATCGACTGCTGCGTGGAATGCAGCGAGTGCCCGAGGAGACAGCTCCGCACCACGGGAAGCAGGCCACAATGGCATCCAACTGCTCATAGGTGTCGCTTATGACTGTGCAGCAGCGTTCCGATTCCGGGTATTAGTGGGTAGCAGGTAGCAGGAAGAGAGGAGAACAACATAACCGTAAGCCACTCCGAAACTTGGGAAACCGTTAACCGAATCGAACAGAAACGTGTGAAAGGTAAACCGAAAAACAACCCAAAGAGAGTGTGCAGCCAACAGAGAGGGGCATACTTGAGTTGGACACCTCCTTGACGTACTGCAGGGCCAGACGCTTCAGATAGTTGGCGTCCTCTTCGGAAACAAAGAAGCCCATAAAGTTCTGGCTCATGTACGGCTCCAGCTTGAGCGGACGATCCAAAAGGGCGCCAGTCATGTCCACCACCTGTTTGAGGGCCTTGGACAACTGCAGCGAGCACTCATCCGGAGCCTGTAAGAGAGGTCAGAGGGAATTAGGTTCTGTTCGGAGTCATCTCCCTCAAGGCTTACCTTAAAAAACGAGACCAGTGTTATGTGGGGTACATAGTTGTGGGCTCCGTTCCAGCCGCACATTTGGCGCGACTTGGCCCAGAACTCCTCCAGCTGCTGCAGAAACGGGCCCGTGGGGCAGGCGTATATGATGTACTCCCTAGGTGCGCACTCGTCCAGCGTGGCATCGTTGACATGGGCCAGTAGCCAGTCGGAGGCGATCTGAACTCCGCGATTACCCGTCGAAGCCAGGGCTTTCTCCCTGCGGGCGTTGTAAAAAGAAAAAAATCAATACTTTGCCTCTCTCGACCTGCGACCCCTTTTGTGGGCCAACATCTAACCCGGCCAGCTTCTATTTTGGAGGGCATCTGACTGGGCTTATGCCAGTCGACTGAGTGCGTGGAATACTTACGCCCTGTGCCTGGGAAAGCCCATTTGGAGTAAAGTTTGGAGCGGCGTCAGGTGCTGCTTGGAGATGCAGATCCGCGTTGGGGTCTGACTCTTGCGCGGCGGAAGCGTGGCCATGTCGATTTTTGGCTCCTCCTAATGCCCCAGGGACCAGAGTGCGGCAGCGTTTGGTTCTTAACGGTATTGTCAATAGTTTTCAGTGATAATTTCAACAAAAATAGGATACGTTAATTGGGCAGACAAAACAGTGTTGGCTAGCGACCGACCGCCCAAAGATGTAGCTAGATCTATCGATGGATTTCGCAATACCTATCGATGTTGTGCAATCGATTGGCCAGTAGTGATGAGAGCAACTGGATTTTTTAGGGGGAAATCTCGACTGTTTCAGATTTTTTAGGGCGAAAGCCAAATTTTTATCTGGCAACACTGCGAGCAATATTAAGACAACAACAAAATTCACTGCGTAATTAATTGAGTATTTTAGTAAAATCGAGGCGAACCACAAAGAAACAACTCGCAGATTGTTCGTTTAGTGTTCAAAGTAAGTGCCAGTGCAAGGGAAAATTGGTGGAAAACAAAGGTGCAGTGGCAAAAAGTAGTGTTACGCAGCAGGCAAAAAGTGCTCACGGAAAATGCCATTGGAGGGGCTCCATCGAACATACACACAAATGTACACACAAAGGCCCACGCACACCGACACAACTGTGGTGCTCCGCTGGCCGTATGTGTGTGTGTGTGTGTTTGTGGTGCACAAAAACAAGTCGTCCGTGGGCTGCATCGGGGGCGGCGGGTGGCATCACCCTTTTCGGCCACTTCGCACTAATTTCAATTGCTGCCCCACGTCGGTTACTCCCCCTCCAGGGTCAGTTCAGGAACTAAGGAAATGGGCGTTTTCCCTGCCTGTCTGCTGCTGGTGGTGTCCGAGTAATAGACTCGGAGTGACCTCGGTCTTTGTTTGTGGCTCTCGCTCACTTTCTCCGCATCTCCGCCAGCTAATAAGCAGTGATCACGCTTTATCGCCCCTATGCGGGCCAACCACCAAACCTCCCTCCCTCTCCGCTTATCACTGTCCGGCGATCAGTCATTGTGGACTGCACACGATGACTCATGGCTTTGCGCGTTTATCACCGCGTTGAATGGATCAGCAGTGCCTCGCACTGTTGTCCCTCCACCATGTAGCAGGCTAACCCAGCTGTTGCCACGCCGAGTGGATATTCCCTTTTCACCCGTTGTAATCGCATTAGGTACTGGTATTTTTAACACCCAAATCGATACTACTTGCAGCCAGCGCCAAAAACCAAGTGAAAGAACCATCGAATCCGAGTGAGCCAACCCCACAAAATACATAACAATGGCCAGCCGCAAGAAATCACTCCTGAAAGTCATCATTCTGGGTGACAGCAGCGTGGGCAAGACCTCGCTTATGAATCAGTATGTAAACAAACGCTTCTCCAACCAATACAAAGCCACGATCGGAGCCGATTTCTGCACGAAAGAGGTGGTAGTTAACGACCGAGTGGTCACAATGCAGGTAAGCCATTCCCATCAGGGTTATCATAACAGAAGAGGCCTAATATCCGCAATTTACGTGGCAGATCTGGGACACTGCTGGCCAGGAACGCTTCCAGTCGCTCGGTGTGGCCTTCTACCGCGGCGCCGACTGCTGTGTGCTGGTCTACGACGTGACGGCGCCCAATTCGTTCAAGAATCTCGACTCCTGGCGCGACGAGTTCTTAATACAGGCCAGTCCGCGCGATCCCGAGCACTTTCCCTTCGTGGTGCTCGGCAACAAGGTGGACCTCGACAACCGTCAGGTGTCTACGCGTCGGGCGCAGCAGTGGTGCCAATCGAAGAACGACATACCCTACTACGAGACGTCCGCCAAGGAGGGCATCAATGTGGAGATGGCGTTTCAGATCATAGCCAAGAATGCGCTCGAGTTGGAGGCGGAGGTGGGTAGCTTTGTTTGCTTGCAGACCTTTGAAAGTAATGTCCTAATCTCTTGCTGCAGGCTGAGGTCATCAACGATTTCCCCGATCAGATTACCTTGGGCCCACAATCCAATCGTCCTACAAACCCTGACAACTGTCAGTGCTAATGCAATAGCAGACGCAGCGTTGATAATTACACAATCTATATTATTAAATAATATTTCCAACATAATAATATGAACAAGAGAAGCAAGCACGACGACGATGGAGGAGAGTGTGTTCTATGATTAAGTAAAACAATTTCAGCAACAACAGCATAGTAATTAATTAACAGATAGGATGCAAGGATCAGATTCAGACGCAGCAGACTCTAAACGCTCCTCTGGCAAGGGCTTTAACCACTATATACCGGAAACCAACCAATTCTTCGACCTAAAGAACCGTTCAATGAGTAATAACCAGTGCTCTGTGTGCTCTCGTATTTAACAATTCATGTTTATGACCGCCCGCCTTCTCCCTAGTACTATTTTTGCCATTTAATTAGTAAAATTGTGCACGCAACCGCAGCTGGCTTTCCAACAAGAACAAGAACAGCAGCAACATTGAGTATACAAGTATCTTCGAAGCAAAAAACAAAAAACAAAAAAATCTTGTGATTGTAAATTTAATAAAAAAAAAACTAACCTTTTTTAAAATGTAATTAACGACATCATTTCCCGCACCATCGAATCCTGATCGGCTCAGATCCAAATACCTATGTTCCCTTGCAAGACATTCGAGCGTGAATTTTGATTAGTTAATTATAGAATATCCTAAAACTATAAATAGTATTCCATGTAAAATTGCTCCTTGTTTTTCGGTAATACATATATGTAAATTGCGTATATCTGGTATGTACTTTATTCCACTAATTAATTTTATGATTTCTTTCATGTTTTTGGTTTAATTTACGCAATAAACAATGAAAAGTTTACAATAAATCATATACAATTAAGCTAAGATGCGGGGTCTTTGTATTTGAATTTGGTTTTAGGAATAACTGATCACTGTGCGGCAGTTACAAACTAGCGATGGTAAATATGTAAGCAGAGGTATATCGATTATCGATATCAGCTCACTGTTAGTTATTTTTATTTGGCCATAACAGCTGTGTCTGTTAACGAGTCAAGTTAATTTATTTGTTATCTGTCCTCTCTACAATGTCGAATATTTCTCCAGTGGCCCCGCCGCCTCCACCACCTGCGCTTCCCATTAAAGTCAGTCCAGACACAACTGTTGCGGCAAAGGAACGGCCTGTTGTGGTCAATATAAGCACCGACGAATGCAGCTGGGCATGGGAATACCCGGAGCTGCAGAAAGGATGCTATCTCAGTCGTGTGTGTCAGTATGCTCCGCCAAAGCATTGTCAATACTACTCCGTGCCCAGCATATTACAGGTGAGCTCTGGAAGGCAAGGAGTTCCAAGATTTCAGGGATCTCATTTATCCAGATTGGCCCCACTTGCGGCTTAACAGCCCTGAGCATTTTGCTCGGAGGAAAACCCACGACTGCGCAGCTACTTGAGGATGCCATTGCCCAGGAGTTCACGATTAATGGAGAACTCTTCAGTGCTCAGTATTTTTTTGAGTTAACGCGAAAACATTTGCCAGGACCTGGAGCATGCCAACTGCACCAGGGTCATCTCAGCTGCAAGAAAGTCAAGGAGCTACTGAAAGCTGGGGGCTGTCTCCTAGTGCCGTATCCTTTTTCAAAAGTAATTTCCCAATTAAAGTTTAAACCAAGTTTAAGTTCGGGTTTCCCGCATTTCAAGCCTCGTTTGCGCATAACAGTTCGGGTTGAACGGTTAACAGCACGCTGTTATCAGCAAGTGCTGCTAACGTCGCGCATGTTTAGTGTTAAAAATTAAAGACACAGCCGACTGAGTTTAGCAAGATATTGCAATATTAGTTGCTTATTAGTAAACAAACCGCTTAAATTGATTCATTAAATGGCCACCGAAGAGGAACAGGTATGTAGTATTTATAAATTACAAAAGAAACCCCGCTAATTCCTGAACTTGCAGCTCAGTCAGGTAATTCTGCCGGTAAAAGAGCCCCTGGATCTCATCCGGCTGAGCTTGGATGAGAAGGTGTACGTGAAGATGCGCAACGAGCGGGAGCTGCGAGGACGTCTCCATGTAAGTTCGATAGGTGTGCACCTTAAGTCCCTTAAAATAACGATCTTCGCAGGCCTTTGATCAGCATCTGAACATGGTTCTGGGCGACGCCGAGGAGACAGTCACCACCGTGGAGATCGACGAGGAAACCTATGAGGAGGTGTACAAGACCGCGAAACGCACCATTCCCATGCTGTTTGTGCGAGGTGACGGCGTCATCCTGGTCTCGCCGCCCATGAGAGTAGGCTAACCAGTCTCCTTCAGTCTTAAGTGTATTCACACCTGCATTTATACGAGTTGTATAGGTTAATAAATGTCCTCAAAACGAAGAAAAAAAAGAATATAAACCATAGCTTTGCCTTCCTTGGTTATCCTTAAATCATTTGTAATTCCTAAGCTACGATGCCGATGTGAATCATGCGCCGTGTTTGAAGGCAGGTCACCGAGCTCATTGGGCTCTCATTGTGGGCTACCTGGTGGACATACAGGACAACGTAAGGTATCTCCTTGTAAACTTAATTGCTCTATTAAAATATGATCCTCCCCTCAGTACTATGTCTTAGCCCGCCATGGCAAGAGTCAGAATCTGGCCGTTTGGTCCCTGGACTCGCTGAGCGAGAGCAATGCCAATCTATTGGAGTTTGCCCAGCCAAAGGGATACCCGGACAATGAGTTCCTACTACCACCAGGTGGCATCGGCGGGCCGCTGGGCCTTAACGAGCGCTCCATTCTAGTCAACGGCCTGCCCCAGCAGGTGCTTCATGTGCGCTGATCCTGCCTACTTTGTGTTCGTTCAATAAATGAGACCAAATATATTTCGTATTTAACTTTAATATATATTTAATAGTACAATTATAAATTACACACACGCCTTACAATATGTCCACTTCGCTCAACGCCATCTACGCACCTCAAACGTTCGCTCCACCTTCTCATCATTCACATGCATAGTTTCTTTCGTATTTAATCGGTTCGCAACTACTACGGGGAAACGAATGCGATTTTCAGAAGGGAGGGGGGTTTAGAATATAATATAGTACATCAATGATATATTTCGAACTGTCTCCGGCTACGCGGCGGCTGCTACTGTATGTATATAGATTTATGTATACATGTATAAATTGTCGCCTCCTCGAGCGCTTCACACTTTGAAATTTCACAAAATCACAACAATAAGAGTAGTACACATGGTTTGTATATGGTTTAGATAAGATAGGTATACTATATCCTATATATAGTATATGTATTGTATATAATTTCACACACAGATATTTTCTTCTGACTTTAGGTAGTTACATAGACGACGGGCTTGGTTAAATATGTAAAGATTTAGCTGTCAATTAGCTTTAGCAATGCTGCGCACATAACATTTAGATACGTTTGATAGTTAGTAGTAGTTGGCCAGCCAGGAAGCAACGATTTTGAGATCATTTTGGGGGCCGACTGCTCCTGGTTGGTTAGTAGGATTACAATATATGCTATAACACGCCAACAGGCAAGAGCAACGTACGTGTGTCCATCGAAATTCTTGAAACGGTAACTACAAAGATTGGCTGCTTCTAGTTCTAGACAGGATACATATTTTGATACGCGTTGTTCATATTTTTTTTCGACGAGTTCATAATTACTTTAAGCATATCTCTAGACTATGTAGATGTGGTATAGTGTCTGTGTCTGCTTGTCTGTGTTGTTCCTGGGCTTGCGGGTCGAAAGTCACCGAATAATTCACAATTTTGAGTGCGGAAATGAACTTAAAAATGAAAACGTTACAGGCTAAACGGGTTTATTAACTAAAAATTTACAAATACTAATTATATAAATATAAATTATCATTCTTTTCAGTTGTAAATATATATTTATTGCCGCGCATGTGACTGGCTCCGGCTCCCCTGCTTTGTGTATATCTGTGTCCTTTTGTGTCCTCTTGTGGAGGTGGCGGGGGTGGAGAAGGAGGAGTCGGGGGACCGTCCCGTCGTGTGAGCTCGGGGGTTTTAAAATGACTAGGATAATTCAGCACAGGACATGGGTGTGCAGCCGATGAGCGCAATGGGGAAGTTCTTGACATGCGTCTGCCATTGCGACGATACCTGGAAGAACTTGACGCCCGTCCACTCGGTGCCATCGATGTACACTGTCAAGGGGAAAGGAATATTATTAGTGCTATCAATTTGATACTATCAAAGCCTCTAGAGGAACAGCGAGGAACACTCACCTCTTAGTGGCACTGGATGCGATTGCTTGGGAGAGCAAATCAAGCGTGCCACTCCCTCCACGCACTGCTCCTTCTCGAGATCACGCTCCTTATCCTTTTTCTTGCCCAAGCGCATAACTAGAAAGGGGGAGCAAGCCGCAATGAGTAAAGGGAATTCCCAAAATGGCAATGCCAGCAGCACTCACTTTGCTTCTGCTTCTTCTCCTTGGTGGCGAAACTAACAGTCAGTCCATTGAACATATCACCCAATTGCTGTGCATGCTGTGGCAGTCGCCACACCTGCAGGTTCCTAAACGTACTCTTAATGCTATTCTTGCCGCCGGCATCGCTGCCCTTGGACGTGCCGCCCTTCGACTCCTTGGCATGTCCCTCGCCGGGCCTCACCAGTGGCCAGTAGTCCACCTGCAGCTCCACCGCTTCGGCTGCTGCTGCCAGAGCTCCGCTGAAAGTTTGCTGCTGCAGAGATGAGGGAGTGCTCAGCGATTCGCTGGTATTGCGCTCCCGGTGCGAGGAAGCCGATGACGGCGGTGTTTGCAGCGGCGGCGAGATGCGTCCCATGCTCTGCTGCTGCTGGGGCGGAGAGCCAGAGACCGCCACGCCATGCACATTCGGCGAGCTCTGGCTGCCGATGGGGATGATGGCCGAGCTGGTGGATGCGGAGCCCAGTCCGCTGCCGGGGGCATTGGAGCCACCAGCATTCTCGTCGAGATCCAGCGAAGCCTGTGCGTCGAGATAGCCAATGCGAACATCCTGCAAGTAAAGGTGACTGTGAGCAGGCCTGAGTAATTCATAGGATCAAGCTCGGACTTACGCTGACGAACGGCACAAAGATCTGGCAGGAGTCCTCGTCCTTGTAGTTCACCATGGCCTCAGCGATGGGTATCTGGGTGCAGGGTCCGGCCGCATGCAGATAGCGCTGGATGCGCTGCACCAATTCCGCAATGTCCGACTTCGTTACACCGGCCGCATCCGCCAGGTTGGCCGTCAGGGCCGTGGCATTCACTGTGGTCACCGCACTGACCGCAGCCGCTGTAGCCGCCGCCCGGTCGCACAGCTGCGCCCAGTTGTCGGAGCCGAACATCGCTGCATAGGCCTGATCCATCTGGCTGAGATGTCGCGCCACACTGCCGCAGGTGCCGCCGACGGGCACCAGGTAGAAGCGCAGATGATTGAGCCAGTCTGGTGGCCGCACGCCCATCAGCTCCACGTAGTGTCGCAGGGTGGCGCCCTGCAGCCAATCACCTCCAATGAGCAGCACCTTGACCGTATGCGGCGGCTTGGCGTTTGAGTTGCAACTGAGGAAGGGCAAGAAACAATTAGGGAACCCATTCCTCCGCTTAGCCATGGTTTAGAGTAATACTTACTACTTCTGGATCTTGGCCATGAGCGCCTGCAGCACCGCCTTCACTTCGGCCGTGTTCTGGGGCACGAAGGCCGGCTTGAAGGAGTTGGCAAAGAGCGTGACCAGCTTGGCCAGCAGAACGCTGCCGCCCAGCGCCTCTGGTGGACTGATGATGGTCACCACCTCCGGTATGGCGCTGTCCTCGCCGGCGAACACGCGACTCAGCTGGTCGAGCAGCAGCTTGCGTGGCTCCACATTGGTGGGCGACAGGCAAGTCTCCAGCATGGACCGTGGCTCGGCACTCAGACTCAAGGTGTGCTTCCGTTTGCCGCCTCCCGAAGCGCTGACGCTGGCACTGGAACTGTTGCCTCCGCCGCCGCCGCTACCCATAATCCCTGGCGTATTGCTGGATGTTCGGAACAGCCGCGATCGCTTCTCCGTCTGGGCGGGAGTGACCATCATGCTGCCGCTCCCTAAGCTGGCAGCCACCGAACTCACCGGCGTAAGTTGCTGCTGCTGTTGCATCTGCATTTGCTGCATCCGCATATAGTCCTTGTCCCGCGGCGGACTGTTCTGCGGATCTGAATTCTGGCCATCCGTATAGCCGGCATTGCCCTCGTTACCGGAGCTGTCGTTGCCGCCGCGATCTGTGAGGAGCACAAGAGAGAAAGGGAGCAGGTTAACAAGATGTATATGGAACGTATATGCAAGTCAAGGTTGGGGTCAATATAATAGCAATGAAGGCGTGGAAACTGGCAAAGAAATATCATTGTTTAAAAGGCAATTTCCTAATCATTTTTCTAGCAAGAAATTGGCCTTAAAAACCTCTTCTTTCTTACATTTTCCAGAGACATTCGGGTGACACTAGCATTATTATACTGACCCCCAGTGGAGGACAAGGGGCTGTGAGGGAGGGGTGTGAGTCTAGGGGGACGGAGACATGCGGACGGAGACCAAACAAGACAAGATAAACAGAATCGTGAGACTGAATGGCGGCCACAAATAAATCGGTCCCGAAAATAGAACGCCCCTGCCAAGGAGCCGCGAGTGGAGCCGGTGTAAATAATAATAATAAAAACGCGGGCCGAAAAAAATATATAATTAAAGCTTTCCTTTATTTTTATGACCATGTGAATGGGGGGTGGGGGGGCTGACGGTGGGGCAAGTGGCCATATTTCTCTGTGGCCGAAATTTCCGGCTTGACGTGCTTGAATTTTCAAAGCCATGCGCCGATTAATCAAAAAGAAAAACAAAAAAAAAACGCACGACACTAAAGTGAAAGTGACGGAAAAAAGGGGGAATGCGACACACAAATCCCCGACTTTATCAAGTGGAAGGGCCCTGATTAGGGGTGGTGTTGTTTCTTGGAGGACTGACGTCTCTATGTTGGGCTAATTGGAAAAGCGCCGACGCTTCGAGTGCGTCGAAGGTTCAATTGTCATGCCGCAAACTCATCATACAGCACACAAACGCACACACACTACACACAACAATCTCACACATGTTGAGGACGATAAGGTTGGTTTATTTTTAAGGCACCCCAGACATGCAATGCGAACGATCAATGGACTGACGCACAAATCAAAGATTCCCCTCCCGTCCGGAACATGCAAGGGTGCCGAGCTTGGGCGGCAGGTGGGGTGCAACTAAGCTACATACACGGTCAAAGCATACATTTACGTTTTCAGTGTGTGTACTCGGTGTGTGTCTCTGTGTAACTGCATGTGTGGGCTGTGCGTGTGAGTGAGGCAAGGCAAAGGATTAAAGGGGGGCAGCACCACCTTGAAATCGAATAAAATCTCCAAGTCCCTAAGACCTATGTCATTATGTTTGTATATTTATAATACATGTGAAAAGGGAATTAATCCAATCTGTAAGCTAAAGTTTACAAATTTTTTGAGAAATAACTATTATTTATGATCTCCGATAATGTTACTTTAATACTTTATAATAGTCTTTATTTATTAGTTTAAAAAAGACAAAAAAAATTAGTTGTGGTTTTGAAATCTCTTAAAATGCGGCCCAAAAGTATGCTACATAAGTAATTCCTTCAAGAGAACCCCATCATTAAAAACTTTCGATTTTGTAAAGAACTACTATTTATGATCTCCGTTAATACTTTATTACTTTATAATATTCTTTATTTATTAGTTTAAAAAACACGGAAAAATCGTTGTGGGTTTGAGATCTCTTCAAATGCGGTCCAAAAGTATGCTACATAAGTAATTCCTTCAAGAGAACCTCATCATTAAATACATCGATTTTGTAAAGAACTATTATTTATGATCTCCGTTAATGTAACTTTATTACTTTATAACATTCTTTATTTATTAGAAACAGAAAAATCGTTGTGGATTTGAAATGTCTTAAAATGCGGTCCAAAAGTATGCTACATAAGTAATTCCTTCAAGAGAACCCCCATCATTAAATACCTTCGATTTTGTAAAGCTTTCAAGGTGGTCATAGCCCCACAAGAGTATAAATATAAAGACAACTTCGTAAAAGTCTTAGCATTTCTGAATGGATAAATCTATCTGATTGGTTGGGTTTCTTGTTATTTATTTACAAGCTGACACGGATTGCTATATGCTCTATATGTGGTTATTCTCATACGCATCATCGGTGTTGTGGTCTCATTTCGGTGGTTATTTTAGGGGCTATGCGAGGTGGTGGTGGTGGGTGGTGTGTGTTCTATATAATTTTGATCGGGTTGGGGTGGGGTATATTTTTTTTTGGATTTTCGATTTTTTTCGCTGTAATGTACACAGACCTGGTGTTGTTGCCGAATTGTTATTGTTTGTTAAATGAATGCATTTTTGGTTTTTGTTATTTTCAAGATTGTAAGATGAATTGGTCAATTGGTCGCTCTTATCCGATGATCGGCGCTCAGAGTTGCCTGCAAGAGAGATTTGTTCAAGCCATGCAAAAATGTTTCTTCTGTTTGCTGTTGTTGGGTTTTTTGTTTTGTTTTGTAAGTAATAGTATAGTAAGTAAAGTAAGTAAAGTAAGGTAACGCAGTATAATTAAGGTAATCAAAATTGCTCAAGTTTACGCTAGGCACAACTAAGGATATTATTCTCATATCGAAAAGTACTTGACTTACGGTCTACGGAACACAGTTGAAAGTTACACAAGTGTTATTGTTGCGCTGCAGTTTCGCCGGAAAAGCGTGAGGACGAGGTGGAGGAGGAGGAGGAGGAGGAAAAAGACAAGGCCGCGCCACCGCCTCCTTTACTTTTTGTGGGCGGAAATGATGGTGAACGGTCAACAGGACAATTAACTGTCTCTCCACCATCTCTGTCCTCCATTGTTCCCCAAGCGAAACAATTTGTCCTGTTTTTATTTTTCAACTGTGTATCTGTGTGTGTGCCGTGTTGTGTTTGCGTGTGTGTGAGTGTGTGGCATTCCTTTCCGCAACTTTTCTGTATTTTTTATTTTTGTGTTTTTTTAACCTTGACCCAAACTGTCAACAATGGCAATAAAAGCCGACAAGGAGACAACGCAAAAAAAAATAGGCAAAAATAAGACCTGCACTGCTATAAAAAAAGGTTTTATAAAATCTAATTCATTTGGAAAATTATTTACTTCCATTCAAAGGCTGCCAACTTAAAAAAAAAAATTTTTTTAATTTACATTGAACTTTTTTAAATGGCAACGTATGATGGAGTTTTTACTATTTTCTAAAAGGCAATTTATACCCACTTTTAATGGTTAATATTGTAGCAGCCCTAAGCAACCCTTTTAATCGATATACACTTATAGCAGCCCTAAGCATCTCTGTTATTTACATTTATACACCCT
>JAEIIF010022646.1:0-15894 GCA_018874455.1 Drosophila trapezifrons | reverse complement strand
GAAAATAATATAAAAAATCGATATCTCGAAACTTGTAGAAATATGTTGAAAAATGGCGAACCTAGAATTTATTTTCTATTAATTTTCTTTGGCAGCTATATGATATAGTCGTTCGATCTGTACGAAATTTAAGCAGAAGTTCGAAAAAAACACATGAAATCTATATCTGAAAGTTCATAGAAAAACTTAAGAAAATGGCGAAACTACAAGTTAATTTCTATCAATTTCCCGATCTTTTCTATGGAAGCTACAGATATACTCGTCCGATCTGAACGAAAGTAAAACCGAAATTAAAGAATCGTAAAGATTAGCTATATCTCGAAAATTTCAGATAAATGTCAAAATATGGCAAAGTTACAATACATATATTTCATATACATATATTTCAATAAAATATTTTCAGAAATATTGTCTAAATGTTACGTTATTATATGTAATTTAAATTAATAAACTGGCTCAAGCCGTTTTGCCACAAATATTTTTTGAAAAGTGGACCGTTTTGCTGTTCTATTTTTTTTTACTCAAGGAACCTTGTGGACGTTCATCTCCGACTCCTTTTGACTTTCTCTCTGAAAATAAGGGTCCTTAAATGAGACTTAAGGCCAACCCAAAAAAAACTCAACTGCTTGAGATCTCCGAAAAAGCGTCCCAGATCCGATTCCCATTCCAAAGTAAGACGCATCCGCCCCCGCTTTAGATTTGTACTCTATATATTCTGCACTCTAATCGAACGTTACACTAGCGTAACAGCGTATATAATAATATAATATAATATATAATCGGTCGCGACAACAAATGGTTTGTGCGCCAACAAAGCCATACATATGTAAATATGTATGTATATGTATATATGTGTATATTATCCGATCGCTCGGCTGAAGAACTTGGTTGTAAACTCTAAACAATATAATTATGATTTGCGCATGATTGCTAAAGGGGGATGGCTCCAACCGACAAACTGGCCCAACTGCCTGGCCCAAGGCTAACCATAATCATCCGACGACAGTCGCAGTGGGTGCGACCGCCGTCGCCTCTGGCTATTGGGCCGCATAGTGTGGTCCCGGCGTTGGCACGCTCTTCAGCGGTGAATCGAACTCGATCGGTGGCGCCTCAATTACCGGCGTCTCTGCTGCCCCCGTGCCGATACGTTCCTGCAGCGTCTCGTACAGCTTGTGGATGTGCTCGTTGTGGGCCGTCGTTGGCTGCATCGCCTTCATCAGGGTGGCCAGACGGCCGGCGGGCATCTTATTGTGCACATACCACAGCAGCTTCAGCATGTGCCTGGAGGTCACGTTCTCGCGCGTCAGGCCGGCAAAGATGAACTCGTCGAAGAGCGTCGTACAGAAGTCCTCCGTGGCGAACTCCTCGCTCATGGGGATGAGCAGGGCGATCTGCAAGCAAGGGGAGGTTAATTCGAGAACTAAATGAAGTCAGAACTGTCCTGTGCCGTACCAGTGAGTGCAGGAAGGGATCTTCGTAGGCACGATCGTCCTTGCAGGCTGATAGGATGGCCAGGACGCGCAGCACACCGACGCGATCCTTCAGACGTGCCGTGTGCAGCGTATAGTACATCGCCAGAATGCTGGCCACGGAGCTCTCCTGTATGTAAGCCTCCACGGCGTCCGGCGCCGGGCCCGAGTGCTCGATGGTGGTCAGCGCGGACTCGCGCTCATCTGGCGGCAGCTTGGCGTGCAGGCTGCGGCACTGATCGTCCACCATCAGTGACATGAGGGCGGGCAGGAACTTGGTAACGACCTGGCAGTCCAGCTTCGGCTCCTTGAAGTCCTGCGAGTCGATCATCACCCAGGCACTAAGGCCCAAGGCCAGCATTCTCAGCAGCAGGATGAGAATCTGATTGTCCCGCGGCATGCCCTCGTTATTGATCAGATGATGGAGTATCTTGATGGCCGAGGTGGCCAGAAAGTTGATAGCGTACGGATCGCACAGCGTCATGGAGAGATCGCCCAGGACCTGCTCCTGGCCGCGCTTAATATTATCGAGGAAGCCCTGCAACTCGCGCGATCGCTTTATGTCGACGTTCTTCTCGCGAATGCAGGCATCCAGGCACCAAGTGAACTTGTGGCAGGGATCTATCGAGATGATCTCCTGCACCTCGAGATCGTGTAAGGCCATGAGCAGCTCCGCCCGCAGCGTGCAGTAGTGGACGTTGCGGGTGCGGAGAAAGAGCGTGCGCAGGAACTGCAGCACCATATCGTACAGCTTCACGCTGGTCCCAATCATGTTGGCCAGCTTCTGCACCACCTCGCCCTGGCGCCGCACCTTGGGCGTGGGCTGGAAGAACAGATTGTTGAGGTTGGTGTGGTCGAACAGGATGTGCTCCTTTTCGCGGATATACTGCGACAGCAGCGGCGATACCTCGTCGCCGAACAGCGACTGGTTGTCGCGCCAGATCTGGCGCTTCACCTCTGTGTCCGTGTCCGCGTACAGCTCGCGGTCACGCACAAGGATCTTGAGGTACTTGTCGTCAATGTGCTGGGTGTTCCGCAGTATGGCCATCACCACCGGGCGCAGCGACTTGACCCGCACCACGGGGAAGCTCTTGTTCAGCAGCTCCTTCAGCTTCTTGTCCCGCTCGCGCGGCTCCTTCTGGCCCATCTCGTTGATGTGCGCTATCAGCTTGTCCCGCAGCTCCTCCATCAGCGAGGTGTGGAAGTCCAGCCGGCGCACGCCGTGCAGGTCGAGTAGAGGCAACATTGGTCGTAACGAAGGCAGCAGCACGCCGTTCTCCAGCTGCGAGTGGGGGACGACACAGGAGAAGAGTTAGGTGGAGTCAACAAACACAACACACGTACAGTTTTGGCGCCCATTTCTGCAACGTAAACAAACCTGGAAACTCTCGATGGCTTTCAGCGGATCCGTGCAGGAGGTGAGGGCTTCGCGCAAGTACGCCTGGCCCGGTATGTTGACGTCCTCCAGCCCGGTTCCATTATTCTTCGCCGGCGTGCTCATTTTTTTCATAAAATCATATACAATTCGTTCCGTCGGCTTTTTGCGTAGAGCTGGGTCGACTAGCACGATGGTATCGTCACATCGATACATTTTGGTGCGATGTTTTGCTTCCGATAGCGATAGTGGCTTGTTATTTTTAAAACTATTATTAATACGGGTTTCTAACTTCTTTTTTGATAATAATGACAGCAACTAATTGCTCCGCCTATATTCCAGCACAAGCTTGGGTTAAGCTTACGACGCTTTTGTCTATTTTACTTTGGGGGTGGAAAATGCAATCCGTGCAGCGTTGTGTGCGAAAGTTATCGATTGTACCCGGGGGTAGTGGATCAACTACAAAGCTGCTTCTATTGTTGTTATTAATAGTTTTATTATTTTCTGTAGCTTTTATATGGGTAACTTTAAGTTTATTTAAATATATTAAGTGAACGGTTAACTTGTTACATCCAAGTTCTTCACCCGTTTGGCATACTTTTTTGTGGCTTATTTAGGCGCTTATTCAGAGCATAGTATTAATTTATAAGGTAGTCTATCGAGAGAGAAGCCCTCTTTTGAGAACGATATTTTTCCCTTTCTAGCACGTCTCTCTGAGAGCAGAGAGAGAAAGACCTGATAATATATCGCCCCATCAAAGCTGATGAGACTATGATATGCGTTGCACTATAATTCCCAACGATCTTATTCCGAACGGTTTAAATTATTACTAGCATGTTTCTTTGAGAGCGGAGCGCGAGAGCTGAAAATGTACCGCTCTTGTCTGCTGAGACTACCTCATTACAACTGTATCATGATTCCGAGTTCCGTGGTATATTTGAACGGTCATGCCACGGTCACACTACACCGAGGCATCAAATCGCAAATTTTGTTTTTAATTATTTCCAAGTGCAATCGGCTAAAGGTGCAGCAACCCTAAGCTTCTGACGCCGCTTCCGATCGCGAGAGGGAAACGCAGCAGATCCTGCCGCCCACTCGCCATCCTTGCCTTGGGTGCGAGTGTCGAGTGCTTTCGCTGCGCCTGTGTGTGTGCGTGTGTTTTTGTCCGCCTCAGTGTGTGTGGGAGTGTGGGTGCAAGCGAGTGTTTGTGTGTGTGAGTGTGTGTGTGTGGATCTCGACGAGAGCAATTCCCCGAAAGTCGCTCTTTTTCACTTTGGTAAACAAAAACAAAACAATTGGATGTGACCTGGTCCACATCCGCGCCAAGCACCACCATTACTCGCACAAGAAGCAACCGAAGCAGCAGCAGCAGCCGCAACAGCAGCAGCCAGCGAAGCAACATGTCCTCGTCGACGTCAGAGCGCAAGCGCTACCACAAGGACAATGCGCCCACCGACGACATCCTGACGCTGATCAATCTGGTGCGCCAGAATCCGGCCCTCTACAACTATAAGCTGCAGCCGAATCAGCGACGGCGATCCGATGTCCTCAACGGCTGGCAGGAGGTGGCCCAGCAGATAGGAAGTGAGTATAGCAACGGGGATTTTCCGCCAACCCTTGGGATCTAGAAGATATGGATGCTAAAGTCTAAAAGACATTTAATTTAGTTCGTTAAAAGCATTGCCTAATTTTAGGCGGCAGCGTACAGGGATTATTCCAGAGAGTAACGGGTCTCAATCGAGCTTGAGTAGGACCAAACCCAATAAGAAAATGAATGATGATGATGATAGAAAAGAATACCCTAAAAGATCTAACTCTCAGCTTACTCAAAAAACCCCTAAAAAATCCTTAAAATAAAGAACTCTTCCATCTTCTTTCCTTTCCAGACAAGTACACGGTCCAGGAGGTGCGTCGCAAGTGGAAGAACCTACGGGACACGTACCATCAGTACCGCCTGCGCACGCCCAAGTGCATCGAGGGACGGCTCTCCAAGTGGCGATACGCCAAGGAGCTGGACTTCCTGTCGACGGTTTACCAGCCTAAACTAAAGTCGCATCGCACCAACCAGAGCAGCGGCTATGACGCCAGCGGAGGCATTGACGGCGCAGGAGGAGGCGGCACTGGAGGTACCTCCAACAACAGTTTGCCCATTGGAGCGATGCTGCATCTGAAGCAGCACGACGATGATGACGACGACGACGAAGTGGTGGACGATGACGGGCAGTCGGATCACGATACAGCCACCTTGTCCTCGCATCACGGCGCCTCGCAGATCACCTTGGTTAGCGACGAGGCGGAGACCTTCATTCTGACCGCCTACGAGGAGGGCGTGGCGGATGACACTGTGTCGCAGCATCATCATCATCACCACCATCATGGGCACCACCATCAGCAGCACCATCACCACCAGCAGCACCATCACCACCACCACCACCATCAGTCGCAGCACGACGGCAGCATCTCCAGCATCGAGCTCTCGCAGATTGCCCACGATGACGATGTGGTCGACGATGTGGACGACGAGGACGATGTCGTCGATCACGACGGCCATGTGGTGGACATTGTCAAGCACGAGCTGGACGAGGACGGAGCCACCGGGGCCGAGGTGGACTACGAGGAGGTGTGCCTGTACGAGGAGGCCAGCGGCGCCCATGTCGACTGCGAAATGGGCGTCGGCGATGGTGTGGACGGCGGCAGCGATGTGACCCATGGCAAGAGCTTCCACTACATCGATGCCCATGATTTTTGCATATCGGACATTGAGCCCCAGTCGGTGCGCTCCAGCCAGCATCAGTTCCAGAGTGCCACGGGTGCCGCCTCCAATAGCGTCCTCTCCGGCAGCGCTGTGGTCGATGGCAAGCTTAAGAATCTCACGCTGGTCACCACCACGGCGGCGGCGGGCCTGGGCGGCGTATCTGCGAATCGCCACGATTCTTCGGCCGTGTCCACGCAACAGTTGTCGCTGGTGGATGTCACCGAGGCGACTAGCACCAGTGTCACCATTTCCAGCACGCCGGCGGTCTCGCTGAATGCGGCCACAGTGACCACAACGCCGGCAGCGGCGCTGTGCAACACCACATCCTTTACATCCACGCCCACGGCCACGATCCTGCAGCTGCCGTCGCTGAGTTGCGGTTCCGGGAATGGCAACGGCAACGGGACACCGTTGGCCGTCAGTGCGGCGAGCAGCAGCACCAACAATCTCGTCAAGGAGGAGGAGCTGCATCACCAGCAGGCCCAGCAGATGGCCCAGGCGCTGGCCAAGCGGGATGAACTGGATCTGTTCTTTGATTTTCTCAAGAAGAAGATGCAGTGCTTCAGCAAGACGCAGATCACGCACATCCAGATGGAGTTCCTTAACTGTGTCAGTCGGCAGGAGTCGGCCGATCAGGATGGCAAGGATTAGATAGAGAGAGAGAGAGAGAGCCCCGGCTATCCAGCTCCCGATTCCTTGTGCCCGATCCTTGGATACCCATCGCAATCCCGGATTCCCGCGTAGTTGCTTAGTTTTTTTTTTGCGTGTATAGGATTTTAGGACTCGTACCGTTTACCAGTTTTGGCAAGTTCGCGGCCTCCGCGCTCTTCACTTAGCTTTACCCCCTAGAGACCCCCAGAGATCCCCGCCCCCCAGCCCCAGCCCAAGGTCCAATCCCCCTCATCCTACTTGCGTTTACATCTATATATTAATATATAAACATAACCCAGAGTTATAAACAAATGTAATTGATTGTAAGTAAAATAAATCGATTCTCGAAAGTGACTGGCCAGGTGTGTCTGCGATGACTTACTGCCGGGAATAGCCATGTGTCGGTGGGTTGGGTTGCCAAGGCAGCTGGACACAAGGCGGAGCTCAGCCCGAGGTCTTTGTAGAAGCGAGGAAGGCAGGGAGTTCCTTCATTAATACCTCTCTCTCTTCTTGAAGTCCTCTAGGAGACAAAGATGATAATTTCTCGAAGAAGGACGGCCCTAGGAAACTGTCTCTTCTTCACTGAAGTGCAGGGCAGTCTCCTGAAGAAGAATTGCCCAAGGAAACAGACTCTCCCTCGTTGATGTGCCGCGCAGTCCGAGGTCTCCGCTTCCACCTCTCTCTCACAGCTTCGACAGTAATCAAGGCCACGTCTTAGGTAGCTGCATCCTCTGTTTTCCCAGCACACACTGATGACGACCGACGACCTGGCCTGGAAAATGAGTCTGTAACTCAATTTGCAATTGTGATTTTCCGCGTGGGAATTTATTTGGCGCGGCGGCAGTCGTCCGAGGTCCGAATGGCGGATAAAACAAACTTAAACGCAACACTTAGGCTAGTTAGGCTGTTCGGCTGAAGGTTAGCTCGTTAAATATATATATATCTCGAGGGGATCACGCTGCCGGCGCAGTGACCCCCTCGGTGGCCGATTGCTGCAGCTGGGCAATGTGCTCCGAGTTAAAGTAGATGACGGTGATGGTGATGTCGTCGCGATACAGACGCACCACATCCTTGGGCAGCGACAGATAGTACGAGATCTTCGAGTGCTCGATGCCATAGTCCGTGGCACCCAAAGCGTTACGGATGAGATGCGTGGCCGCGTTCTGGTCGACAGGCTTGCGGGTGAGACCAGCTCTGCCAGGAGCATAAACAATAATTATTACTTTCATGGACATAAACATGATATTTCGTATACTGACTTGCGTTCGGCCAGCTGATTGGAGATTTGCTGCAGCGTTATGTCGCCCTCGGGCAGGCGCATCGGTTCAAGGATCTTCTTTGAGTTAATGTGCTCGCCGACGAGGCTAACCACCTCGCTGGGCGACAGGAAATCCCAGAGACCGTCGCTGGCTATGACTAGAAACTTGTCGTTGGGCCCCAGCTCGTGATGCTGGACATCGGGGCGGGCGGTCAGGTACGGAGGCGTATAATAATTGGGCGCCATCGTGTGCTCCCCGAACATGGGCAGCACCTTTTGCTGCATGATGTCCAGGGACCATTTGTAGCGAAAGTCGCCAAAGGCACGTAGCGGCGCCAGTTGGCTCAACAGCCTGCCATTCCGGATCACCGTCTCGCGCTCATCCTTGGGATGCTCGGCGAGTATGCGACGCACCTCCGACATATTGTCCGCATTGTGCTCGGTATTGAGCTTCTTTGGGTGCCACTGCTGCGTCTGTGGATCAACGACGCCCAGCACGGCGCCGCAGTCTCCCGTGCTGGCCACGTGCAGCTGCAGTCCCTCCAGATGGACCAAGCAGGCCACGGCTCCTAAAAAAAAAAGGGGAAACTAGTTGAAGGATGTGTGTTTTTCCCAGGAACGAAGGTGAACTCCTCACCTGACAGCGCCACGCTCATGGTGCGTACATCGCTGTGGGCCAGTGCCTCCTCGGACAAACCCTCGTCCAGCTGCAGGAAGGCGTGCACCAGCTCACTGGCCACATCCCGCTGCGGCGTCTCGCTCAGCTGCTTGATGTACTTCTGGAAGCTCGCCTCGTAAATGGGCTTGATCTCGCTGACAAAGTCCACATTATCGTTGTGGCACTTGAGGAACGACTGGCTGCTGCAGCCCTCCTTTATCTGTGCCCGGAGGACCTGGCGCGGCAGCGTGGCAGCGGATACGTAGCGCAGCAGGCGCTTGGACACCACCTGGCCGCAGGAGGCGCCAGCATGGCCATCGAAGATGCCGCAAATGAAGCCGTTGCGATGGAGCAGGCTGGCCTCGGTGCGGGAGTCCTCGCAGGGCGAATTCGAGCCCAGCTGGTTCGTCTCATAGCTGCGGATGACCCCGTCCACGGGGAAATTGTACACGAACTCGTTCTCCCTTAGAACAAGGTTAACCTGCGAAGGCCAGGATAGATTAGAGTGGGATCTGCTTGGTTTAAGGTAATCTAGAAGAAGTCTAGATAATGTTTGCAACTTTAAGAGCCATAATCACAGCTTTTAGCGCCTTCAATCGCAGTTTTCACAGATAAATAAATTAATTTAAGGGAAAAAAATGATAGTTTGCATTAATTTAAGTGGAAAATAATAGCTTAAATATTTAATGCGGCCACAGAGCCCTTTAAGGCTTGAAATCCATTGAAAAGAAAGACATTTTAAGCTGATTTTAAGACCTAAAATAATCCATTGCATACTTTTAGACGCCTTTTTAAAAGGAATTTAAAACCCGCTATTAACTTATTTAAGTTTAGACGAAATCCTACCAGGAAAAATGTAAATATTTATTGTTTTTAATATAAAGATTAAATATGGATTCGAATAATTTAATGAAATATACTATTTAAAAGCTTTGATTTGATTTCTTGGGAAATGTACAAGTAAAGGCATATAAATAAAGATATATGTATTTGAAATATATAAATTGTGTGAAAATAAAGAATAAACATCGAGGGAACCCAGTGTTTCTAGGTAACTCCTCCTGGTACCCCCCTGGGGACCAGTCCCGGTTATTCCTGCTCTTACATCGTACGGACTCAGCTGAGGCAGTTGCGGCAGCAGACGCAGTGCGTTCAGGCTGAACTCGCGGACATTGGCGCGCACGTAGCTGGCGGCGTCGTTCAGCACGAACTTGAACATCTATGCGGCTATATAGAGATATCTCCTATATGCGCACCGCCTGCAGCTATAATTAACGGTAATAATATTTGTTCCGTAACCTTGCGCGCACGTTGGAAACCGGCGGAGAGGGAAGACAGAGATTCGCTGCGGAGCGGAGCGGAGTCGTGGTGGGGGGGACGGGACGGCAACGGAAAGTCAGGTCGGGCTGGGATTCCGATAGCTGGGACTTGGTAAAATTGACTAGCTGCCGCCGGCTGCTGATGTTACAGGGCGAGTGTTGAACGTAGCTGCTTCCGAGTGCCCGGCGGTCGGTTTGAACATTTGTGTGCGGTAAATACGAACGATTTCGACGGAAAACAAACGTAAAAAAAAATACGTACATATATATCTACAATCAAACAGCTGTCAGACTGACAGTTGGCCTAGGTTGCCAGATCAAGGCGATCATCGGATTAACCGATTCAAGCCATACCTTTATAAAGAAATTTAATGAACGGGTATTTTTATTTAGTTGTTACCTTTCAGGCAGTACATTTTGTTAATTAAAGAACATACATAAATAAGCGTTTCCGCTTCACAAGTAAGTTGGCAGTCCTGCCGCGATTACCAAATGCGACCGATATATATCGACAATAGATAGGTTTTTGAATGCTCGAAAATGACATTACAAGTGTTTTCCTAATAAATAAGTGCGTTTATTTTTCCGCACAGCAGCGTCTCCAGGATGGGAGATGTCTGTCCTTACTGTGAAAGGGCTGCCGGCGGATCCTCTAATGCCAAATGAGGTCTACCTGATCGGAAAGAAAGCGGTGTGGAGATTCGCATTGCGAATGTGGAATGTGGAATGAAAAGGAGGAGCGGCGGCTGCGCAGTTGCGTTAATGAACTTTGCATCAAGGCCGAAAGCGTTTTGCAGTCGCTCGCCCAGCACAGAAGATCTTTTGTATTGTATTGTTCTCTAATACTTGGTTATCTCTTTGTTAATGTTTTCTTAATTTTTCATTTGATTTGTGTGTGTATTTAGTAAAAGGCGCAATGACATATTTTTACTCTTTTAACTTAGCGGTTTCTAACGGTTCTCTAGCTACTTTCTACGTTCGAATATCATCGAGTATAGCTATCGATAGTTGCCCGTTGTCTGGCAACGTTGCCTTTATCACACACTCACACAGTCGCAGGTTTTCGCATTAGAAAAAAAACACAAAACAAAACAAAAGTCAGCAGCTGAATTCTCAGATATTTTATTTTCGATTTACAAACCACCAGCGTCGCAACGGCCGGGAAACAAGCATCGTAGGATCCGAGAATTTGACAAGCGAGCAATCCCGCAGCCTGGCAGCAACGAGGGCGGTGCAAACAAAGCGGACGGAACAATTTGCGTCTCAATCCGCAACCGCCAAGGCGTAGGATTAGTGCCAGTGCCAGGGTTTTAAGACTCCCGCTGTAGCTCCTGCAACCATGGTGGAGCCGATCTTCGAATACCAATTCCGGCTGATCCTCATCGGCGACAGCACCGTGGGCAAGAGTTCGCTGCTCAAGTTCTTCACAGACGGCAAGTTTGCCGAGGTGCGTATGCGTTGCGGCCCACAGTGCGACGGCGGGCTAGCTGTCTTGCGCGGCCCACTGTATCATTGTGGGTCAAGTGCGATCTGTGGCGATCGTGGTCAGTGCAGTTAATGCGTCGATTACATAATTAAGTCACAACAAAGAATAGACAAAGGAAAGGGAGTAGTCGTCGAGATGCTGCTGCCTTAGTCACCTTGTGTGCGTGTGTGTGTGTGCGCCTGATAATGCAGGCACAAACAACAAAAACAACACCGCACAAGGCTGTACAAGGAAGAGGGTTGCCAGATCAAAAGAGCGCGCAATTTAAAATTACATTTAGATATCGGCAAGGGAAAAAAAAATGTATTTAAACGTTGAAATGCAAGAGTTTCTTTTACTTTTTTTTGTCATATATAATAGGTATTATAAATGGTTTCCATTTATATACAAATTTTGATAAGAATGTACAGAATTATGCACTTTCCATGATCTAATGTGTGTGCTCCCTTTTGCAGCTCTCCGATCCAACGGTTGGAGTGGACTTCTTCGCCCGCCTCATCGAGATGAAGGACGGCACACAGATCAAACTGCAGCTGTGGGACACCGCCGGCCAGGAGCGCTTCCGGTCGATCACCAAGTCCTATTACCGCAACTCGGTCGGTGTGCTGCTGGTTTACGACATATCGAATCATGCCAGCTTCGAGCACATACCGCTGTGGATGATGGAGGCGCAGCGTCACATCGAGCCCCATCGACCCGTATTCGCGCTGGTTGGCTGCAAGCTGGATCTGATCAATGCCGGCGGCCATCGCGAGGTGACCACGGAGGAGGCACAGAAGTTTGCCCAGCAGCATGGCCTGCATTTTGTTGAGACGTCGGCCAGAACGGGCGCCAATGTGGAGGAGGCCTTCCGCATGGTCACCCAGGAGGTGTACGCCCGCATCCGGTCCGGGGAGTACAAGGCCGAGGACGGCTGGGATGGCATTAAGTCGGGCTTTGCGAGGCCCAACAGTCTGGACTTTAATCTCGTGGTGGCCGAGCCGGAGAAGTCGTCCTGTTGTTGATTACCCCTGTCCCCGTCCCTGTCACCTGTTCCGCCATTCATTTAACTGACCATGTTTGCGTCTACTTGTGTACATTTATTTGTATCATAGCATCAGGCCCAGTCCCAGTCCCATCTCCATCCCCATCCCCACTTTGTTGACTCTTTTAATCTTGTTTAATGGCCTAGTTTAGCTGAAACACCAAAACATTTATAAAGTACTCTTAGTTTCGCTCCTAAGTTAACGTTAATTAGCTGACTCACGGGAATTGGTCAACGTTTAGTTCCAAAATTGGTTTATATAATTATTTGTTCTGTTTTTTTTTGTACCCATTTTGATGGGCAGCGAGTCACGAGAGAAATACGTAGTTTCCGAGTTTCTGTGCTCCTAACTCATACAACACATAACTCTACATACACAAAATACGATCGGAAAACCTATACATATACTTGAACTTGAAATATAAACGTTTTTATTAATACGAAACCTGCTGTGCATTTGTTAGTTAAAAGAGCTCGTCTCTGTCGTTGCAATATGGTAAGTCTGGTAATCTAATCGGCATTCAGATAATAATGCAATTTACGCTTTTACGCAATAATTGCAGGTATAATAACAAAATTCCACTTCTAAAATATAGCTTGTATAATGAAAAATTAATATTCTTACGAATTTCCCAATTGGGAACTTGTAATTCTCAAGTGAAGGGTTTATTCTATAAATAAAGTATATAAATTTAATTAAAATTTGATTTAAAAGCTCTAAGCAACATATTCGGCTATTTACAGAACTTTAACCAATTTTAAATACTGTTTTCACGTTAAATAATTATTTTTAAAAGGACTGAACAATTTATGAAAATGAATAATTGTCTAGTTTTAAATTTTCTGTTGGTTATACTATTAAATTTTACTCTTTATGGAACTTAATAATTTGTATAAAAAGAGGTGAGATATTTTCTTTTAATGTTTGCATCACATAGTTTGTGAGTTTTTGGTCAATTTGATCATTTCCTATTTATTTTCTGAACTGACTAATCTCGGACACACAAAACACGAAAAAATAAACTTAAAAATCACAAAAGTCTGGCAGCCTTGCGGTGCTTTTGCCCCATTTAGTACCTTTTGTATACTTCATTTTGGTCATACTCTCACGAACGGCCAGCTGGTCACGCTGTTTTGCCGTAACTCACAAAAAAAAAGCACGATTTAGCGCGTGCAGCTTGAAATTTCATATATTTTCGGGAACGTAGAAATGGGCAACGTGCTAGCGGCATCATCTGGCGCGAGTAGCGGCGGTGGCGCCGGCGGCCTGGGCCTGGGACTGCCCGAGCCGGCGCCCCTGCCCGTCGAATCCGCCGCAACCTCCGCCTCCGCCACCTCTGGCGGCGACAGCACCTCCTCCCTGACGGATTTCGGTGCGGCGGCAAAGGATGGACAGCTGGAGAATCCCGGCACCGTCGAGGAGCTGCACAAGAAGTGCAAAGGTAGGTGGACTTCAGTCACCAGTTGGCCGTCGGACCCCTCCGAGTGAGGAGAAAGCCGAATTCCGTCCCCGCACTGATGACATAACCTACAACATGTGTGTGCAAGGGAGACGGGGCGAGCGTGTGTTTTTCTTTTTCTTGTTCTTTACCGTCTTGCTCTCTCTCGTTCCCCGTCCCCCATCCCCCCCCGTCCGTGATTATGTATTATCAGGCCATAGCGGCCGCCATTCCATGCAATTTTCACAATATTTCTCGGTTTTTATCACAGACATACAGGCCATCACCTTCGAGGGCGCCAAAATTATGCTGAATAAGGGCCTGAGCAACCACTTCCAGGTGTCGCACTCGATCAACATGAGCAATACGGTGCCCAGCGGCTACCGGTTCTGCGCCACCTATGTGGGCACCAAGCAGTACGGCCCCACCGAGGCCTTTCCCGTGCTACTCGGCGACATTGATCCGTCGGGCAACCTCAATGCCAATGTAATCCATCAGTTTTCGCCGCGTTTGCGCTGCAAGTTCGCCGCCCAGGTACGTTAAGTCCGCCCCGCGACCGGCTCTGGCAGCTATAACAATCAGATATCCCTTACTATACATCGTATATATCCAATAACAGGTCCAGGAGTCCAAGATGGCCGCCACGCAGCTATCGACCGATTATCGCGGCAGTGATTTCACCGCCTCGCTGACAGTGGCCAATCCCAGCATATTCACCAACTCCGGTGTGATCGTTGGCCAATATCTACAGTCAGTCACTCCAGCCCTCGCCCTGGGCGCCGAGCTGGCCTATCAGTTCGGCCCGAATGTCCCTGGCCGTCAGATTGCACTTGTCTCCGCCGTTGGTCGCTATTCGGTTGGCAACTCGGTGTGGTCGGGGACATTGGGGCAGAGTGGTCTGCATGCGTGCTACTATCAGAAGGCCAGCGATCAGCTGCAGATCGGTGTGGAGGTGGAGACCAGTCTGCGTATGCAGGAATCGGTGGCCACGTTGGCCTATCAGATTGATTTGCCCAAGGCTGATCTTATCTTTAGAGGTAAAGGCATTGTGGTTCTTCTTTTTTATGTATTTATATAGAGCCTTACCTTATACTCTCATTGCAGGCGCTATTGATTCCAACTGGCTCATCTCCGGTGTCCTGGAGAAGCGTCTGAATCCATTGCCATTTACGCTCGCCCTCAGCGGACGCATAAATCACGTTAAGAACAATTTCAGACTTGGCTGCGGCCTAATGATCGGCTAGAGGCCATCAAGGAGCAGCAATATTTCCGACCAGCAGCAGCCTCACACACCCAAACACACAAACACACACACATCCATCTTAACTATACATCATCATCCGCAGACAACAACAACAATGAGATATACATATATAAATCAGCTGACAACCGTTTTTATGATGATCTGTCTGTCGTTTGTGTATAAAATGTTCCACAAGAGAAGAGAGGATCAAGGATCAAGGATCCCCTTAGAATCCCAGCAAATTATAGCCAGTGTGCCACTGTACGTCGTCCGTTTTCCGTCGCCTAGTCTTTATCCCCCCCACCCCACCCACTGACAGGAGTCGTCATAGAAATGCGGAGTTCAAAAATCCAAATGAGAGAAATATTCCACAATTAATTATATATATATTTTCACTCGCACACACAACACACACACACACCACACAGAACAACAACAACTACAAATTGTCACAGTACATTTTAAGTTGCTTCCTATAAAGAGAGAGAACCATACGCATTTATTTCAAGAAACAACCTCAAGCTATAAATGAAACCTGAGCAGCAAACCAACCAGCAACCTAGCAGCAGCAAAAAAAAACTAATAAATGCGTATGAAAAAAAGTTACAAACTATAAAATTGGTAACGAAACTGCTTTAAGTTTATAATTTATAAATTTACAATTAGTTATAATGACAAAAACTTTGTTAAAACCACTTTTATTACCTTGAGAGGGCGCCAAAAGAAGGAGATAGGCAGAATTCAGAATGAGACGGAGTGCGCGCCGAAATGTTGTGAGGGGCAAAAAAATAAGAAAAAAATCATTAAAAAATAAAGAGAAACCAAAACAAATCCAAGAAAACTCCTTCAGAATGAACCCAACCAATGTGTTAAATTTGTGAAATAATTAATTTACATTGTAATTTAGCCGTTCCCAAAAACAAAACAAGAAAAACGAAACCATGAAAACAAGATGATAAAAAACAAAATAGGTTTTAGCAAAAAAATAAACAATTTAAATACATTCGTGCGGTTTATGGTTTTAATTCCGTGATCCTATCTCGCGGGGATAGGACTTTTCGCTCTCTGCTCACACGCATAATAAGCACAAAGCATAACATCAAAATCTAGTGCAGTCCAATTGTAATTTTGTGGCCAAATCTAGCCTTTTTTAGAGGTAAATAGCTATTTTTATAGGCATAGCTATTTGTATGCCATATAACAGAAGCTGTTAGCTA
>JAEIIF010022607.1:0-20608 GCA_018874455.1 Drosophila trapezifrons | reverse complement strand
CTTGCACTTACGTAAAATCCTATGGTTGCTGTCAAGCCTCTAATGAAAACTCTAATTAAAAAAAACTTATTCCCTGTGTCATAAGGCCATAATAAATCAAATATAAATTATAGTTTGAGAATTAAAGAACTTGTTTTAGCAAATTAAATATATTTGAAATACCCATTATATTTACAAGTAATTCCTGAAACATTTTTGTTTATCATGTTATAAAGTCTTAAATATATCTATATTCTAACAGACATTTCTTCACTCTCCTTAAATGACGAAATACCACATTTTACACCATTTGAGTCCTCATAAGCGACCACAAAGTTACAGGCCAAGACTGTCCAGGGGCTTCGTTCGTTAAGTTCCCAGGCACAAAAAGACAAAATGTTGCCATCTGGCGATCGGACACGCTCCATAAGCAAAAGCGACTCCTCCATGGAAAAATCCAAGTCCATGGATGGTCGGCCGTGTTCCCATCGTTCTAAGACGTTAAGGCAGATTTATCACTGGACACTCTGGAGCGCTGACTACTTGACATATTCATTAAATTTGCCACATTGTTGCCGGCAAAAGGAACGCCAGACAAAGGAGATGATGCTCATCATTTTGACACCTTAATGCGGTAATTAGGGTTTTTTTTCCCGCACTCCCTTTCGCTGCCGCTGGAGATCCTTAAAAGCCGATGATCGTGAGCAAATATTAACACAGATCGGTTCGGAAAGATCGCAGATGGATGGGCGACGCCCTGGACTTCTGGCCCCGACCCTTAACGGTTTACGGCGAATTGGCTTAAATTATTTAAAGATTACAACCTCCAACCTCCGGGGTCATAGAAAGGAGAGAGAGGGAGATGCATTATAGAGATCTGTCTGCGATCGTGAATCCTTTTTTCGGGTGTGAAGATTATGACACAGCAGAAATGGCAGGCTGGCGGCGGAACCAAAAAAACGAAGGAAACGAAACGAAAGGAAAGTCGCAGGCAGCAATTAATTTCAAATTTTTTTTTTTGTTCATGTTCATGGCAGCGGGCAGCTGGATCCCAAGGTGATCCAAAGAAATTGCAGACAAATTAAGATAAATGAATTGTTTAATTGTTCCATGTGGCGCAGGATTTTGTGTGGTTCTGGGTCCTCTGCTAATTTGACTTGTAATGTGAAAAATGAGTTTAACCCTTCACTCACGGTGCGAACGGGTGTTATATAAGGTTTTTAACTGGAAAATAAACGAAAAATATTATTTGAATTTATGCAACGTTTTTGGGGATCAATGAACTATGTTGTATGTTATTTATAAAATTCTTAAAGGAAGTTATCAGCACAGTTTTGTATATATTATGTATTAAAATAAATTCCTAATAAAATAATACTGGAATATTCATTTAAAATAAATTGCTTACCAACATAAATAATTTTAAACTAAAGTTTAAGATGGTAATGTCTACTTTTTACTTTTTGTATACTTTTCATTAATTTATCTACTATTCTCTTTATGTTTTTATTTTTTTTATTTTATGTGTTCCTATATATCCATTGAATTTCCTATCAATTCGACTTTAACAGCCTCTTTTAAATGCTATTAGTTAGCCATTAAGACCCCGACTCATACAACTCAAAAGGCCAAAAGAATCATCAATCAAAGTCCTGATGTCTAAATAATACAACACCAAAGTTGAGCCTTTTGTCCAACCCTTTGTTGCCGGCTAAGGTGCCTGGGTTCACAAAGGACTATCGCACTAATTAATACCAAGCCCAAAGCCAGATCTCGAACCGTTCGTGCCTCCACAGCCGGGTTCAAACCACACACGGCTCACGGTCGCCATCTTCATCTCCATCTCCGACTCCATCTAAGCTAAATAAAGTTATTAAGCCTGCAAAGCCAAGAGGGAAATGTTGCAGTGCCAAAAAAAAAAAAAAAAGGAAAAGGCAGAAGAAAGACCAAGACCAAGACCAAGACCGAGACCGAGAAACGAAAGGCCCAAAACGCAGCATGTGTTAAAATTATATAGAGAGTGCGTGTGTGGACCGTACGAGTGGACCCCCCTAATGGCGAATGGACTCTCAACTGAACACTGAACTCTTCTCCCGAAGGCTCGATCTCAGAGTTAATAAAAAACACATAATTGCGTATGTTTTTGGGGTCTCCCAGCGGAGATCCGTGCCGTCCACGGCCCCGCCGCCTTCCCAACGGCCGATCAAGTGCGAAGTTCTGCGCAAACGCCAAGCGCCTGTGAAAATATGATTTTTGTTGCCATTTCGTGTTTTGCCACTTTGGAGGTCTTCATCATTTTTTCATCGTTGCTCTCGGTTATTGTTATTGTTGCTGCTGCTGTTGCTGTTGCTGTTTCCCCGTTGCTGCATGTTGGATGTTGCTGGTTGCCAGTTGCCAGTTGCCGGTTTACCAGTTGCCGTGTTTGTGTTGATCTTGGTTTTTGTGTTTCCATAAAACTGACCCCATGGGCAGTGAAATTAAGTTGATTTTTAATGCAGTCATGGTGGGTAGCCAAGCCAGGTGGGTCTCGGGACGTTCCCCTCTCTTTCTTTTCCCAGTTCCTATCTCTCTCTTTTTTTATTGGATTTACATCGATGCATTGTAAAAGTAGTATTTTCAGAGACATTTAAACCTACAAATTAAGCCCTTAAAGAATTTATTTTTAATAAATTATTATTAATACTCTTTTAATATTTTATAGGGTATTTATTTTAATTTAAATATCTACAAATGCTTCAAAATTAACATTAAAATTATATACTCCAGCGCTAAAGCTAATACTCATGATTATTCAAGAGCAGCCACATTAAATAAACAAAAACTTAATGAAAAACATTGTACAGATTTTATCTTTAAGCTCACATCACATTATCTCAAACCCAAATTCATTTAATTACATATTTCTTTTAAGATTCCCTGGCTTAAACTTAAATTCATTTAAAAGCTATAATAAAATGAATTGCCCATAATAACTAAACCCGAAAATACTTCCGTCCGCTCCTCCATATTCCCATCACCACTCTCATTGCCCAGAGCTCCTCCTCCCTGCCCACGTTGCCCGCTTCAACGTCGCCATAATAAATTTCAACTTGTCTACACCTATTTTTACAAACATTTAAAAATTATTACACAGTCTTTTTCATTATGCCCGGGATGTGGCGGGACCCCATGATGCGGCCTGCCCATTGCCCGGGCCTGATGACCTTAAATTAAATGTGCAGCACATGAATTATGTAAGCTGTTTAATAAAGTGATTCCATTTGCATGCAAGAGCCCCGCACGCATGCGCAGCGGGTTGTCCCCCCCAGACCAGAGTCCCGATCTGGAGCTGCAGCTCGAACTGGACCCCGGCTTCGACAACTTACTCAGTGCAGATGAAAAAATAACTAAGAATAATCAATATATTTCTAATAGAAGATAAAGAACTTCATCCACATTATGTATATATTTTTTTTATAAATTAAATTGATTTAAATAACCATAACCTTTTTGTGTTTTTCCTAAAATGTTCAATGAAATATTTCAATTATATTATATATCCTAAAAATATATAAATAAGTATTTCTAGTAGAGCTGGAAAAGAGTTTTCGATGATTTAGTATGGAAACATCGATTTAACGTCGATTAACATCGATGTTTTTCCAGCTCTAATTTCTAGCACTAAAAATGCGAATTTCTATAAAAAATCATTATATTTTTTCTGTGTGTATAGCGCAGCCTGGAGCTGAGAGTTGGGAGATGGAGTTGCTGGATGGGAAGCTTGGGGATCTGGACTTCAGCTGGAGTTGGGGATTCACTGAGCTGGACTTCGCGCAGCGCGCGCTGATTGTCGCTTAATAAAAATGGTTATTGTGTTTTACTTTTCTTTTTTTTTTGTTCTCTTCTCCTCATCCGCGTGCTGGGAATGGCGAAGAGGGGCAAAGAGGAGGCTCTCTGCAGATTGCCCAGTCGGGCTATTTATGTGTGGCTTTTGTAAGAATTATTAATGTAAATCTTTCATAATTTTCATAAGCTGTGCGCGTGCGCGTTGCCTGAAAAAAAGGCAAGGATGGTGTAGGGAACTACGAATAAGTGATACCTGGCAAAGCAGATTTAATTCCAAATCAAAGAGTTCTTTAGTAAAATTCTAATAAGTTATTATAATATTTTTTAGAGCCATTTCTTAATGAATAATGAAATATTATTGATTTTACTTAATCTATAAATTAAGAAGCAGCAGTTAGTTTCACAAAGGAAATACTCCCCTTTACCTTCAAATAACTGGGTATGAAAATAAGCCATAAAATCCTTGGGATCCCAGCTGCACTTACCATGATTTACGGTGCCATCTGGCAACGCTGTGTGGGCATCCTGTGTCCGAAAGCTCCAAGTTCTGTGCGGTAAATCCCCGAAACTTAAAGCTCGCAAAGCTCCCGGCACCAAGTTCATTCCGCTTCTTTGGCTCCACCCACACAAGGCGTTCATTTTGTCGCTGGAAATCGCAGACATGCGCAGTGGCGTCCAGGGGGTTGGATGTGGCTGGGATGCACTCCGTTCGCCAGCCGGCAAACAAAATGAAGTTCCCAGGACGGCAGGCAGGGGCAGTGCAGTAGCAAACACAAAAAAAAAAGATCAGGAGATGGGAAAATGACAGCAGCAAATCAAAGTCGCAGGCCAAATGTTTTCGGTTTCTGTTCTGCCAAGCCTCCAATGAGAATGCATCTGCAAATTCCTTTGCCTTCGACATTTATTTTTCCCCCTCTATTTTTTTTTTTTGTTGGCCAACTGTTGCTGCAACTTGTTGGATGACGAATGCAGTCAACGGTCAGCGCCACATCAACGTCATAAACCACAGCAACAATGGTGCTGGTGCCCGGTCTTTGGCCAGCTGCTGTCCATTCCGATTCCTCATCTTCCCGTGTAGGGTGCCAGGGCCCCCTATATCATCTCCATCCATCTTCATCTCCATTCCGTTGGCCGGGCACTTCTTCTGGTTGGTTGGCAGTCACTAAAAAGCCAAGATGGCCGCTTGGGCCAAGCGAGTGGAGTGCTATGCACTTGAACTTTCATTTTGATGATGATGATGATGATGACCACAACGCCGACGATGATGTGAATGAGTCGAAGTCCGGCAGGGCCATCATCGTTTTGAGGCAGGGTTGCAGTAAAGTTGAGACTGAGATTTTAAAGGGGTTACAGAGAGATTCGTAGAAAAAAAACCTTAAAGAAAAATTGCTTAATTAATTAATCATTAATTAAATCTTTAGTTTAGGAATGCAATTTTCTTATTAAAGCCTCATTTAATTTGTTTTTAAAACATTCTTACAATAATTTAGTTTGTTTTTGAGTGAACTAAGTTTGGCTTGATCCTTCCTTGTCATACTCGCCCAAATAATTAATTTCTAGTTTATAATTATTATTTTCCTCAAGCAAGTATTTTTTATAATTATAATCCATACCTATTTATATCAAAAAATCCATATTCTTCGAGCTAAAATATTTTGCAATACTCCAATCCATCCCTGGGCACTGGAGGACTGCTTCCACCAGCTCGTTGCGGAGTTGTGTGCGTGCTGCGGTTTGTAAACCACTTGAAACAATTTTTAATTGTAATTTGCGCAAAGCAACGCCTTCCTCCATCTCCTGGCTGCCTACCCTTCATGGCTTCTTGGTTGCTAAACTTGCCATGACCACTAAAGGGGGATTCCCCCGGGGTGAGGCAGGGCAGGGAACAACAGACTTCGGAAGCTCCGCTTGCATAGTTGAGAGCCAAAACATTGCTGGGATGCCAGTCGCGGCTGCGACGAGATGCTGCCAGGAATTTTCATAGAAAGGCGCTCCCGGTATGCAGACGCGAGCTATACGAACTTTGTGCGTTCCTCCCGAGCCACCACCACCACCACCACCCCCCAGGATAACCCGGCCCCTTACACCCTTACAACGGCAGGGGCGCGATTTGTAGGTGGGCCCTTCGGATGGATATCGACTGTTTAAATTTTGGGACGACAACGCGCACAACGTGCAATTAAAATTGAAAAATTTTCCCACACAGCTCTGCAACCGAAAATTGTGAATAAAAAATAAAATAAAAAAAAAGGAAGAGAAAAACAGGAAAGGACAGGAGGCTGAGGAGGCAGAGCAGGCCCTGGCCCTGCTGCACTGATTTCTTTTTCATGTCAGGGCAATGCAAACTGTGTGTGCACTGATTGGAGGCCAGCGGAATTTTTCCCATACGAGAAAGACGAGACCCGAAGCCCCAAGACCCCAAACCCTTTTTACCTTGTGCCACTTTGGCCCCAAGAATTCCACGAGTTATGTTCGCTATGTCGCCCGATTTTGAGGGCCGGGGCTCTGAGCCCCAGAAGCTGCTGCCTCTCGAAATTACTTCGATTAATTTTCGCTTAATTTTTATTTTTATTTCTTACTCCGAACCAGCAGATACATATTTCTTGGACGCGAAAATTTGCGTAATTTTGTCAGGATTTATGAGCGCGCCATCATTTCGAGTTAATTAAAAACAAAAATCAACCACAAAATGGCAGCAGCGCCAAAGCCAACTGAAAATTAACTAAATTATGGTAGCTTGTATTTTTTGTTTTCCTCTTTTTTTTTGGTAACCCTGGGCTACGTCATTATGATGAATTTTTCATGAATTTTCCCTTTTAATGAGCACAAATTGTTTTGAACTTTGGCGAGGGCACACCTGCACTCAAGAAATCCAATCAATGGAAAATCTTGATATTGTTTTGGGGGATTGGCCTTATTAGGGAATCAGACAGTGGGTCTTATTTCATTTTCGTAATAACCAAAATGTAAAGGATTTACTTGTTAATAATTCGCTTATCTTCTGGCTTCTTTCATAAATTAAATAATTAAGAATTAAAATATAATAATAAACGAAATGATTAAAGTGTTATTTTGCTTTCTGAAAACCCTTTTAAAACCAACAAATTAGATGCTTACAATAGCCTACAGATAACCCTTTCTCTAGAGAGAGCTCTGTACTCATTAAGAATATTTCTCTGTTGGAAAATTCAATAAGACAGCCACCCCTCGCCGACTGACATTGGTATCCCATCAACACTTGCCCCTTGGCCCATATACCCATGTTGATATCTGTGAAATTGATCTGATTGTAATTTTAACATGATGCTTACCCCTCGGTGTCTGAACGCGCTAACCTCCCCGACTCCCAGAGATTCCTCCTTGTTCCGGTGGAATCCCTTACAGTTCACTGAACATTGGCAAAAACAATGATATTCCTACCCTCTGTCCCTCAGCTGTCTCCGTCTGGTTGGTTAATCCTTTCGGTAATTTATGCGCCCCTCATCATCCGAAAAAAGCTGCCACTTACCGAACTAATCATCAGGCTGATTCCAACTCCTGCTCCTGCTCCTGCGCCTGCTCCTGCTCCTGATTCCGAATCCCTTCCTGATCACGTCACGTGTCCTCCTCGTTTCCACCAACATTGTTCTTGTTGTCGTCGTGGTTGTATTGTTTATTGTGACAATTCTTGTCAGCGGTCCAAGCAAATGTCAACGGCACATTGATGGATGTTCCTCTCCTCTGCCGGAGGCGAAGGCTGAGCCCAGGCCGAAAAGCAGTGGAACCAGCGAGTGGAAGCCACCGCCAGGTGATGGTGATTCATGGCAATTGTATGCGGTAAATGTGATGGTCAAATGCCCGTTGCCGTTGTTGTTTCTTTTTCCTTTATTTTGTGGTTTCTTTGCGGTTTGAGTGGTGCCTGCCAAATGGGAATAATGGAAGGAGGCAGCTGAATGAAAGATGCAATGCACGGAGCTGTTAACGGATAATTTTTAATGAGCTTTAGCATTAACATTGTGCCCAAGTAGTTGGCAAAGGAATTTCCATTGAAGAGGCGCAAAGAGTTACTAAAAAGATCTCTTTGTCATGAGGGGTATTTTTTAAGATTTTTATGACACGGTTTCCGCTCTAATATAAAAAGGAGAAGGATAATATTATAATCTTAGTACTTATAAATAATAAGATATGATAATATATTTAACCCAACTACGCACTTAAACTTTTAAGAAAGATTTATGTTTTTATAAAATAAATATAATTCGTGCTAAAAAGTAGGCAATGATTTCGGCGACACCTGTGTATTTTTTTATGGTCAGTACAATAGACATAAATAATAATGATTTTGAAGAGAGATAAACATGGCTATTATTATGCCAGAGCACACAAAGATCTACTTCCGAAGACAAGCTGTAGTGTGTGAGAATTCGGACTTGGGAATTTCAAGCACACTCTTAGCAACAACTTTATTAGGCTTAATGTGGGAAGGCCAGAAGGAAGTCATTTTGTATATAATTAATTAATCATAAATATAATGTGTTAAGTAAAGAAAGGCATTATACATCTGTATTATTTTAGCCCTAAATAAAAAGTGAATACATAAATTTAAAGTATTATAATTAATTGTTATATTAATAGACATCAATAACAAAAACTTCTGTTTTTTATAAATTGATTATGTTTTAATAATTTAATAAACTAAAATCTTGACCCCATACTTAATTTCTATACTAAAACTCGTTTATTTTCCATAGCTCATTTATCAAATAAAGTTATTAAAAAGGAAAACAATCTAATTGACAGAACTCAGTCGATAAATGACCTTTTATGATTGTGACAATTTTCGCAATTGACATAATTGCATTTAATTTGACAGACGATTTATGTTCGTCAAGATCAATCAATTATTTAATAAACTGCTCTTGGACTTGACCCTCAATTAAAAGATTTAGCTGATTGATAGATGGAGAAAGCTTGAAATACCAATACGAAAAATGATCCTTAAAGTTCCCTCAAAACACGCAGACCATATTGCAATGAAAAACAGCTGGCAACAAGTGTTCCTCAAGCTCGTGTAGGAAATCCCTTTGAAGTGTAACAAGTAGCGAGTGAAAAGTCAAAGAGGGTTAAGTTCACACACACACGGTCGAAAATGAAAATAAAAGAAGAAAAGCCGCCCGCCTAAACGACCCATATTTTCCGTAGCCCTTGCCGTACCCGGAACCAAAAAAAAAAAGAAAAAATAAACCCCACATTTAACCTCTTGAACTAACTAAGGAAGCAGACGTGAATCAATTGACGGGGCCTTTGTTTTTTGCCGCCTCGAGTATATAAATTAGCATATTTCAAAGGCAGCAAAGACAACAGCAACAACAAAAGAATGAAATTGCAATAATTGGAGTCCTTGACAGGACAACAATGCCAAGAGAATGGGGAAGACCGAGAGAGAGGATGGCGACACTGCACCAGTTTCACTTTTGTTGTTAACCCTTTGATGTTCAGCAGAAGTGGCACTCGGTCGTGTGTCCTTGCCACGAACAACAACAACACCAACAACAGCAGAAGGCAGAGCCTAATCAGTCTTTAAGGACTGCCAGACAGGCAGTCAGGTGTCAAGAGAGGTCGCGAGGGTTAAAGTCTTAAATCAATTAAATGCAATAAAAATATATCTGACATAATTTAAAGCGAACCAAATATTGGGCTTTAAGGAAATAAAGATTATAGATTGCAACGAACGTTTTAAGAATAAATATACACATTATAAATAAATATTTATGTCCAGTATAATTAGTTACCTAATAAAATTAAAATGCATTTAAATACGTTTACGATTAGCACTCTTAATGCCTATCCCAATGTGTTAATTGGGGCCACAAATCGGGAATAACAATGACATTCTCTCGCATGCGATAAATGCTGCCAGAATGAGCAGCCCTGCCTCAATATACGTTCGTCCTGTGCCTGTGCGTTTGTTGGTGTTTGCATCCTTTGATGTATTTGTACTTTCGCCAGCCAGTCGCTGAGCCAGGAATCGGGATTCACCCTCCAACGGAAAGGCACGCGCACATTCCACATCCACCTCCTTGCGAAAGAGACCCACTCCCATGGAAGCGTAATTCCCAGGATAACACGCACAGGACAACGAGGATGACGACGAGGACGATGCGAGGACAACGAGAACAACCGACGATGTGATGGCGATAACAACGAAGCCAGCCTCTGTTTCGAATATTTCAATTTTAATTTGCATTTAGAGGCTGGCGAGGTCGGCTCTCGTCTCATAGTCGCGCGACTCGCTTCGCTGGCAGGACGTTCGTGTCCTGTGTCTTCCGTGCAATAGAAACAAAAATCTCATATAAAAACAAACATAAAAATAAATTACAATTGAAATTAAATACAAGTGTTAATTAATTTTAATAAATGAGGATAATAAAGATAATTTAATCCAAAGATTGCCAATAATAATTACAACCAAGTAAATAAATTAAAGAAAAAAGGACTAAGAAAACTAAACAAAATATTTCAAAAGAAAGTTTTTTTAACTGAAAACTAAAGTTAACTAGTACAATTTCTTTTCTTAAATATAGCTTAAATAATGTCTTACGGATTGAAAACTAAATACATGTATTTCCATTATGAAAAGCTTTTGTTCTGACCTTTTAACGTAACTTTTTTAAATATTGCAAAAGTCTATCCTTCAAATTGTTTTTATTAAAAAATATTTTTCTGCATTATGTTTAACATTAAAGTTATTTAAGATAATTTAAAAATGTGGATTACTATACAGATTAACAATTCTTTACTTTAAACTATTTTTATAGTTCTGCTCCTCTACAGCTAAACAAACTTATTTTTTATTATATTTTATATTTTTACTGATATTTATTATAGATTTAAACAGATTAAAATTAGAAAAACCGCGTTATAATTTTCAAAGCTATGATCGCCATCCTGAAACCGATTGCCACAGACCAATAACCCATCTAACAAAAACCACAAATCGAATCAATTGAAAGTATGCAAAGCCACCCAGAAACAGAAGCACAGAGCGGAAAACGAGGAGAGTTCAGGCCAGAAACCAACAAGAATCCGAAACTTGTATTACAGACCAATCGGACAAGCCCAGGCTCCGTCTCCTCTCAGTGCCGGGGCAAAAAGCGATTGTAAATGAGAAAAATAAAAAAAAAAATAAGAAAAATAACGAATGTAACGAACAACATTACGAGAAAACGATTTTTGCTGGCCAGCCAGTAGCCAAGGAGTTGAGCTCAAAGTTGAAAGCCACAGCCATTGCAGTTCGTCGAATGGTCAGTCATTTATTGGTCTCTCTTATTTGTGAAATAATATTAACTTGGAACAAATTGTGTAATTAAACAGAAACTCATAAAAGCTGGTGTAAAACCGTGAAATTAAAAGGACATAAAATATTAATATTTAAGAGATTGTTTCTATAATAAAATGAAATGCTATTAAATAAAGAAAACAGAACTATAAATAAAAATGTGTGTGCAATTTACAAAGTGTAAAACTAATTTAAAACGCTATAAAAAAATAAATTGCATAATAACTATGATTTATGAATAAGATAATTCATTCATTCAACAGTTACCAACCCCAAAATACATTCAAGAATACGACTGCTTATCTTATAAACTCAAATTGAAGATATTTTTATAACTTGATAAAATAAAATAATTTAGATAAAGACACTTAAGCTCAATATGTGAAAGACAAACGGAAGGATAGAAGATATATCAAATGTGCCCTACAAAATGTTTCCTGATGACTGGCCTCTGCGAACGAATTCAACAGCCGCTGCTACGACCATAACCACAGTGCCAAGTGATAAATTGATTAACAAAAATGCTGTGCAATTAAACATTTGGCCCCAATTGTATGAAAATTTATGCAAATCAAAGCCGAGCGATGACTGCGTGGCAAGCGACATCAAAAGGCCACAAGCAACAGCAACAGCAGCAGCAACAAGAAGCAGGAAGCGGCAGCAACGGCAACCTGGTTGCCGCCACACCAGCAACATCGAGCCATTGCAATTTGCATTTAATTGTTGTGATTATCTTGGCCTGCTGCACACGCTGGTGAGTCCCACACTAGTCTATTCCATCCTAAGACCGAATCCATCACCATTTGCGAGTATGTAAGGCAAAACACTCGGCACTGTAAATAGCCTGTCAACAAATTAACTCCAAGACTCGGGCGGGCTCATTACCCCGTGTTATACGCCGCTTGATGTTGCTGCTGGCGACTTAATTAATTAAACGACAAGCAACAACAGCGGCTTGGGTTAATATTGTTGCTGCTGTTGCTGCTACTGCAGCGACAACAGATTAATCAATCGCCGGTAGGCTGGCCCAGAGAAACTCAGCTGTCAGTCGGAGGTGTTGGCATAATTAATATTGATCTAGTGATAGGGTTGGGAAGAAATTAAGCTAACCTAATTGTGTCCGATTAACCCGAGATTGTTGCGGTTGCTCTTTTCGCCTTCACGCATAGTTTTTGGAGTTGGGAATTTTTATTCGAGTAATTGGAACTATATTTAAATGATTAATTAATTTAAATAGCTTTTTCTTGAACATTGAAAAAATCAAACGTTCAATTGAATAATTTAACAATAGTTTTAAAATGTTCTACAACATCAGTCGTGCCAAAAAAATCTCGAAGTTGTTAAAGTGGTGAAAAGTGTTGTTGAAATCTATGAACTGATGAAAATAAATGTTGAAGTTGTTGAATTGTTGTCATTGTTGAATTGGTGAAACAAATTTTTGGTATTGTTGACTAGGTAAAAATCATCCAATTCCAATTCAACAATTTCAACAGAAAATCCTGCAATTCCAATTTACCAATTCAACAATTTCAACAATTCTTTGGAGAACCAATTTAATCAAGTAATAATAACAGCTTACTTACTATTTATTGCATACTCGAAGATTGAAATCAAAACAACAATGATTTGGAATTGTAGCAGATCGTAAAAAATAGATAGGATTTTCACCAATTCAACAATTTCAACAATTCTTTGGAGAACCAATTTAATGAAATACTAATATCAGCTTACTTACTATTTCTTGCATACTTGAAGATTAAAATCAAAACAAACAATGGTTTGGAATTACAACAGTTCGTACAAAATCGATAGGATTTTCACCAATTCAACAATTTCCACAATTCTTTAAAAAAACAATTCATACAAATAAAAAATGGCAACTTACATGTTAGACCAGGCCACACAACGAACGCCATTTTCTAAGAAGGCCAGTCACAGCTTGGCGCAGATAAAATTGCCAACGGCTCCCGTGGCCGCCGCCTCATCATCCGCAGTGGATGATTGGAGCTGGGATTGGAGTCTCTTGTTTCTGCAGTGACCGAACCATGGGGGCCTGCACACACAATTGTGCTGATTCCAATTGCAGGGTGGTCCCCGGTACTCAAGTTTTATAATGCGCCTGGGTCGCTTGTCAATCCGCGTCTTCTGGTCCCGGCTCTGGATTTTTCTCTGTGTGCGCACTGAGGCGGAGCTGGGAAATGGGAGCTCGGAGTTGGAGCAGGGTGCAGGAAGCAGGGAGCAAGGAGCAGGGCCTGGATGCTAGTTGCATTACTTCGCCTTGCCTGACTGGTTGCCTCGCCTCGTAGTTGCAGCTTGTTAATCTCGTTACTCTCGTTGTTGTCATGCCCTTCCAGGAGGTAGTTAGACTTTTATCAGATTTATGCAGTCTAGTCCCGAAAAATATGATACATCATCTCGTTTCTACATCATGTATCCCAATTTTAAGCCAAGCTAAGCCCCCGATAAATATTTATGGGTTTCCATCTTTATAACATTATAAATAAAATACAAAATGTTGGCCTGTAAGGGTATTTTCCGCTTCGGGCTTCGAAGTAAGCCTTCTTTTCTTCTGTCCTGTTTCACGGGGTTGTCAACATACTTTTTTGCTCTGCTTGTTGAGACTGCAGCAGCGTTGCAGCGATGTTGCAACTTGCAACTGAAGTGCAGCCTGCAATTCGCTGGCATTCCCGTTGCTCTTGTTGTTGCTGCTGCTGCTGCTGTTGTCGTCATCCTTGTAGTTGCAACGTCATAATTGCAACGCATAATGAGGCACGCACACGGATGCAGGCAGTGCAACCGCATGTGCATGTGCCTGTGGTTGTGTCTTGGTGCGCCACAATTTCGCCCGTTTGAAATGCAAATGAATTGTCAAAGTGCCACGCCTCCGGGTTGCAAATTCTGCAGTTTGAAGCTTAATTGGGTGCACACACACACACCCCCACACTCGCACCAGCACCCACCGCGTACACCTGCGCACAGGTGAACCAGGAGTGCACTGCAGCAGATTTCACACGTTCAAGGGTTCTTTAAGCTGCAACCTGGAGTGCATTTATTTATGAGCCAAAAACTGCTAATTTGCCTGCCAGCATAATTTTATCATGCACAAATCAATGCTCGGTAGGGTCATTATGTTTTTAAGGTTTTACTGGCTTTAATGCAATATTAAAATACAAAACACAATACTTTATCTTAAACCAACATATCGATACTCGATAATCTCTGTTAAGAATCGATCGAAACCAGAATCACATCATCAACAGACAAGTTGGCAGTCCCTAATTGTCCGCAGGTTATATATTTGATTTCCTAATTTATAAAATAAAATAAAAACTCCATAATTAAAAATAATAGGATTAATATATTGCCAAAATATTTCTGTAAAATTAAAAGGAAGCCCTCAGTTAGGAGGCCTTATATTACATTGGATTATTTCAGACTAAAGTAAATAGTTAACCCTACTTAAGTTCTGTAAACAAATACCCCCATATTACGACCTCCTTCAATGCTAGCTCTCAGTTATGCTGATGCAACCTCTGAAGCATTTAAAAATATGCGATAATTCGATTTAATTACCAAAACGCTCTCTCGCTGTGGTATGGAAATGAAATATTTTTCTGCCGGATCATTCTGTACGAACGGATCAGATCAAAGACATTCCTAGCTGTTGCTGTGGTCGCCCGAATTCAAACCCAATCCCCCGAATCCGTTTTCCCCCCCAAAAACAGACTGTTGTTGTTCAGGAATGTCTCCGCCAGGGGAGTTATCTGCCCCGTCTGAAATGCTTCAATCTCCCGGCTATCTGTTTGTATGTGGGAAACATTGTTTTGCCTAACTGGCTTAGGCTAGACTGAACAACCAAGATTGTATATATATATACACAGTTCGGTGAAGGCATAAGCCGAAAACAGCAGAAATCCTTGATTTATGCATGGGCTACCGTTTGACAGACCAGACAAAAAATGAAGAGAAAAAAACACAAATATATAAATATAAGGGAGAAAAAGTCTGGCTGTGGCGGCGCCTATTAAAGCCTCAATCTTTTTTTATGGCATTTCAATAGAACTCGAGAGCCAGCGAGCGTGAGAAAGGCGACTGCCGAGCGGTTATGAAAATCAAAATCGAAATTAAATTTAGAGCTGGCCAGTTGCCGGCTTTTATCTTGGTCCCAACACTCCGCGGGCCTGATAAGCGAACGTCTTCGCTCCTTTTCGAGGGAACAGCGATCGATAAATTTTATAAGCGAATCAATTGCATTGCTATCGCATCGCGTGAAATACGCTAACGAGGAATCTGGGAACTGAACTGGCTTGAAAGTCATGAGTCAGAGTCCTGAAACCGGCGGTTCACTCACATCGAGTGCACAGGAAAAAAATAATTATTAAATCAGGGATTTTCACAAATTTTGAATATTTTTAACTTAGACAATTACAAAAGATGCCTGGGAAATTAGTTTTATAATTATGGAAAAGATTTTTTAATGAAATATGAAGAAATAAAACACAACCTGACTTCAAATATAAATTTATAGTTTTACATTTATTTTCATTATTATATACATAGATATTTTAAAAGTTTAGTCTGCAAATTAAAATTGGTTTATGTTCTAAAAATGTTAGTTATAAAATGTTGAAATAATACTTTGTTTTTTATATTATTACTCGTTTTTAATTTAACTTGAAATGTATTAACATATAAATGTACGAGTATATCTATATAAAATCGAATGCTAAACATTTTTCCTCAGTGCCCAACTCTTTCTCTCTCTGCGTTCGCTTATCAGTTTTATTGAAGTCGGCAAATGGCATCGGCAATGGTAACTAAAAGCCATATGCTTTATAAAGCTGTTAACAAAATGTGCATCAGTTTAAATTCTTTATCTGGCGAGATGTCTGGCCGCATTGCATATTCGCATTCGTATCGCAGAAACGTCAGCCAATTAAAATGCATTTTGCCAAGAAGTTGTTCAGGTTCTCGCTTTATCCTTTGGCTTTTTTCCCTGCCTTGATATTTCTTTTACTCTTTTAAATTGCAGTTTTGTTGCTTTGATTGGCAAATGATAATAATAAAGGGAGTTGTGTGAAAGATATAACAGTTTGCTCAGTGGATTTTGTTATTAGATTTTATATTTGTTTGTAATAAAGTTCGAGGTTAATATTTATTGGAAACTTATTTTTGAAATGATGTGGGTTTGATGATTTCATAATTACTTTTTACTATTCCTTTTTAATTGAAATTAAATTATAGGTTTCCTTAAAATGGTACTTGATATTTATTATTATCATAATTCATATGCGTATTAAGTAATAAATTCTTTAACAAAAGAACAATTAAATTCTCTGGAGTTAAAGTGCCATAGCAACTAGCTTTTAACGGCCCCACACTTTAAACTTCCAACCCAGTTGGCAGCCCTGCAGGACTTTTATTTGCAAATTCAGCATTTTAAGCGACAAATTTCGTAAATTATATGAACCTGCTGTCCGGATCTCGCCATCTGCTGATCTGCTGGCTATATCAACGACTGCATTTACGCCGGCGCGCGAGTGGCATACAAAATGATGCGCAATACCGATGAGGATCTCTAAATCTTCGCTCTTTGCAGCCACAAGACGTGTGTGAAAATGGCACGTTTCTACATTTGAGGCATTTTTTATTTTTTTTCTTCGTTTTTCCTACACGCGACGTGCCACAATTAACCCCGCGAGCAAGAAGAAGCGCGCTGTGAGTCTGGGCATTAAGAAAATATATATTTACCAACGATTGCGAGCTGCAGACGCCAGACGCGCATCACGTATACGCCCGGTATTCCTCGCTGCGTGTCGTAGATCAACGCGATTTCGACGCGATTCCAAAGCGATGCAAGTTGCGATGTGGCAACAACTTTAGCCCAACTTCAGCTAAAAACAGATGAAGTTGTTCAACGTCAACTGGCACTCACTCACAAAGTATCACAAGAGAAAAAAACATGAGCAAATTTAATTTTGTAAGTCCGAATTGTATGTACCCTTGATGCTACTAGAAATTGTTGCGGTATTAAATTTTATTATAAATTTATAATTATTTATAAAAATCTCTTAAAGCTGGGTTATTCTTATATTGTTTAATTTATAGAAGTCTTCTTTTGTCAAAGTTAAATACCATAAAAATATTATAAACGCAGAGCCTTAAGCAATATAATTAAATAACATTTAAATAGCAGCTATTCATACTAAGAACTCAAAATAATATGTATATTTTTCCCTTCAACTGCTAAGTTTTCCTGATAGGATTTATTAGTGATATCTTAAACCATTTGGGGAATCCTAAAAATATATAATAGAAAGTGGACTTTACCCGCTACCAACTGCTGACCAAAATTGTACTACCCTCTAAAAGCGTAAATAAAATCCAGAAAAAAAAAACTTGTATCTGTATCTCTGGCTGAAGATCTGAACACCTCAGCTCAACTTAATTCAACTCAGCTGACCTTGAATGCCACGGCCTGGTCTTAAATGGGTTCACTCTGGAATGGAGCGGATCAGAGTTCTGGGCAATTGTTTAACCCTCCTTGAGTACATGTGACATGAGCCACAATTTAAATCCATTAAATCCTTTAAAATTGTATTTAATGGCATACAAAAATTATTGATTAAGGCCCTACTTTTTGTAATTTTCCCTTAAAGAAGGATAATAATAGTATAATTTTTATCTGCGTTTATTCACAACTAATTATTCAGTCTAAATATTTTAGAGCCTTCTAAAAATATTTGTATTATGAAAATATATTTAATCAATCTCCATTTTCTTATAAAACCCATCATAATTCAAATAATTCATCAAGTAACCAATATTTAATAAGCAAATTTGTTTCAAAATATTTATGGTAAATAGTTTAGTTTAAGTATTTCATAAAGATTGTTTCTTTGGGGTTAACTAGCGCCAGATCTCGTCTAAACTCCTTTTGGCTGCTGCAAACCACGAGTGATTCATCGCTTAGCAATTTGACAAAAAGATAAATCACAAACTGGGCAACAAAAATTATATTTAGCTACCGTCCGAGCCCGCTACCACCATGGGTAGCTCGATTAAATCTGAGCACAAATAAAAGCAAATTTAATTTCACATCTGGGGGGAACGAAAACAAAATGAAATTAAATTAGTTAACTCTTGTTTTTTCGGGTTTCGTCTGCGGTTTTGTGCCAGCCACTCAAGGTTAATTACGGTTCTCAAATTGTTGGGCTGAGATTTGATTCGGGAGCTTTTTTATATTCCCAACTGCGGTTGGTGGCTGTAATCAGAATTTAATTAGAATTTCATTAAGATTTCTTGCTAATTTTGACTACTTATTCTTCCAGGCTCTATGGCTTGCCGGATGGCCGTGCCACCTGCCGTTCAGTGCCTGGATTGACCAAGGACCAAGTGGAGCTCTGCTACAAGGCCAGTGATGTGACGGCGGCGGCTCTCGAAGGACTCGATATGGCCATACGTGAATGCCAAATTCAGGTGGGGAATAAACATTATTTTAATCAGTCAGTGGTGCTCTCCTACAACTCTCCCTTAGTGATTAATTAATAAATCAAGCTTAATTAACCTGAAATAAATTTTCTAGTGAAAGTTAAAAGTGCAAACTGTAATGAGAGCACATTTATAGTATATTTTTTTTCTTGCCTTTATCTAAATGAACTGCCAAACTGGAATACCATTAAAATTCTCCTATTTCGCGGGCCTTCTCCCAACAGTTTCAATGGCATCGCTGGAACTGTTCGTCGCTGAGCACAAAGAGCCGCAATCCGCATGCCTCCAGTTTGCTGAAGAAAGGTGAGTTTGGCCGAGAGTTTCCCAGGTTCAGCTTCAGGTTGCCGCCAGGCAGTGGTAGCCATGGCCCAAAGCCATTAAGCTGACACTAAAATGTGCAGTAAGCGTGGCTCAGCTTTCACACAACACAAAATCGCTTTATGACCGGGCCCCGGGTCCGGAGTCGCCAACTAAAGTCCACACAACTGTCAACGAGTTTTGCGGTCCAGAAAATCGAGGGAAGGGAAAATCGCTAGTCGGTGGTAGGTGGTAGGTGGTCGGAGGTGAGGATGGAAAGCCCACACGCAAACCGCTAGGCAAAGAGTCTAATTAAAATTGCCCATAGCGGAGACGTTTGGTCAAGCAGACAATGTCCGATGCTATTAACTGTCGCATTATTAGACACGACATGGCACAAAAGCCACAGCAGCAGCAACACAATCCCAGTTTCTAATGCTAAACACAGAGAAAAAAGGAACGATTTTTTATAGAAATATTTACCCTAATTTATTAACTTAATAAAATGGTATTTTAATAATATATAAGGTATTTCCACTTTGGTAAATGCTTCAAAGTAAAGAGTTAAGGTTCAGGTAATCCGTTTAGCCAAAATGTAAGATGTTCTGCTTACAAAACCTTTATATTCATTACAAAAAATACTGTTCTACTTAAGAAATTTATAGAAATATAAATCAATTAAATATCGAAATCCTTTTTAACTATTTTTCCATATATAAATGCTGATAGGTTTTTTTTTAAATATATTTCTCTCAGTGTTCACTCACCGATCCCGGACTAGATCAGATTTCTATGTGCCCGAGTAAGAGTGTTGAGTGGACCTTGTTCTGAGTTGTGGGACCCACCGTTTTGTCACAGCCCGGTGCATCGCATCTCGAAAACGGCGGCTATGCGAACTTTGACTTTGATATCTTAATCTGTCCGCGGGGCATTGTGTTACCCGATTCGCCGTTTGGAAACCCACGCGGCGTGTGCCTTATGATGGATAGATCGCACACTCTCCCATCCAAATACTTTTCCTACTAAGTGTATGTTATATCCCACAAAGAGGAGCCGCATTCTAAAGCCTCTTTTGTTTGGCCGGCCAACAAGTAGCGGTAACTGTGATCACAGGCGCCGATCTGGGCTTTTCTGCTAACTGAAAAGCTTCCTATTTTCCCGTTGTTTAAGGGTATGAGTCAGGGAATTAATGGAGATGGTATGAAGGGAAATTAATACTGGATCTGGCAAATTTATTAAGGATTTCTGAACTAAATAATATTATAACTTTACGACTCAAGTATTAGGAAAATATCAGATTTTAAATATAAATTAGCAGTCTATTAAGAAAATATAAGATTTTAAATATAAATTAGCAGTCTATTAAGAAAATATCAGACTTTAAATATAAATTAGCAGTCTTCACAAAGAATTACCTTTTCAGTAATTTATTGTATTTATTGAATATACATTTTTAAATATATATAAAGCCTAAATTAATTGATTATGGTGTCATGACACTGTATTAAAAACTTCATTAATAGGAGTTTTCATTAGAAGCTTGACAGCAACCATTGGATTTTGCGTAAGTGCGAGCCAGACGACTATAGGGCACTTTCAATGAGTGATTAATAAATTAATTGCTCAATAATTGACAAGCCCGATAGGTCTATCAAAAAAATACCAGGCAAAAAATTAGTTCGATAGAAAATACCGTCG
>JAEIIF010022599.1:0-14679 GCA_018874455.1 Drosophila trapezifrons | reverse complement strand
TTCACTGCGTTGCAAACTTCTGGACAAAATTATAATACCCTGCAAGGGTATAATAAAATTAATAAGACACACTAACATTAACTGGAAGTGGAAATTAAATTTCAATTGAAAAATTAGAATCTTTCTCTTATTCTTTCAACAGATTTCAATTTAATTTGATTATAACTAATATTCTTATAAATTTGTTTCGTATTATGCTTAGATAATAACCATTTATTTCAGCCAGAATCTTTTTCTCAGTGATTCCATTCCCAAATTCGATACAGAATCCCTCCCATTTTTGCCTCAATTCCCCATTTTTAGTTCGCACAACACATTGCTTTAAATTATTTGAACTTTTGTATTAAATTATTGTAGTTTTTTTCCTCTTTCGTTTTCAATTTAACCTGCCGCACAGTGACCGCAAATTAAATGCGTTCGATTGAGCAGAAAAGCTGACACGCCCATCTAGGTGACGCCCCTTTTTATGTGGTTTTTTCCTTGTCACACTTTTCTATTGACCCAAGAAAGAAAATATAAAAATACCCAATAATGAAACAGAACTTTTAATTTAAATTTTTAAATTTAAATTTTAAGAAATGCGCAATATTTTATAATAAAAAAATGGCACAATCTCTGGGCCGTATTTTAAAAGCTTAAATAAAACAAAGAGATCAGGGGTGTTGCTCATTAATCAAATGACAAACGTTTTTCTTTGTTCACTCCCAAGCAATTTCATTTTTTGTCGCTTTTTCTTTACGGAAATTTATGCATATTGCCAGGCGAATCTGACAACGGTCCCGGGTCCCGAATTTCGACACAGGCAGACCCAAATCCTCCTCCTCCTTCGAGGCGAATAAGCCACTGAATCATTTGGAAACCAAAAACCCCGCAAAAGTAAGCCACAAATTAAAGCCAAGAGGACAGAAAAAAACCATAGGAAGCCAATTAAAATGTTGGTTGTGAAATATGACAAAAATGAAAGGGGTGAGCAGTGATTTTTTCAAGATATTGAGTGCACAAAAAAACGCATACCTTACTCGGTAATATTGTAATTTAAATCGAGAAATAATGAATATATTAATATGCTAGTAAAATTAATAATTTACTATAAATACAAGTTACATATTAGGGGTCTTAAGAAACATGTACATTATTAAACATATTTTAAATGAAAAACATAAACCCCTTGTAAGCTCTATAATAAATAAATAAAATATGCTCTCAGCCAGCCAGCTTCCTCTGCTTCCATACTAAACTTTTTTCCTTGATTATGCTTGGCATTTATGATTAGCCAGGGTTCATTTTCCTTGACTCTGCCTCCATGCTGCTTTCTATGCAACATATTGAAGCATGCTGCATGTTGTGGGCATAATAATTGGCTATATATAGTACGTCCCCCGGTATAAATATATTTAGATGTTCAACAAGGAATGTCTCTGGCTATTTCATCAGGTCTTTGGTCTTTATTCGTATCGTTTTTTTTTTTTTTGGTTTGGAGTTTCGGTTTAGGTTTCTGTTTGAAATTTGTGCAGGTTTTGGGGGCCCAGAGATGAGATGATGGGAGAGTTCTAGGAGCGAATGCTACACATAATTTTGCATAGTTTTATTGCAGAAAAGAGGAATGTACCACTCGTTACCCGAACACCAGACAATCCAGACTTTAAAACTTAAGGGGGACTTGAGAGTGGAGTGCTCGACATTTATATGCGCATCACTTAGTCGTACTTCTTCTGAGCGGAATTCATAAAAGCCAAATTCCCTCTCTCTCTCTATATATATAATACAGTTGCGGGTAAAATAATAACAATATTGCCAAGGAAAAATTCAGAATTTTCTTGTTTTGATTTAAGTTTAATAAATTATGAAGGTTTATTCACATTTTATAATGCTGTTTAAAATGTTTTTAATATTTATTATATTTTGATTGTCTATTTTTTGGATGTCTCCTTTTATAATGAATATTATTTATTAATACAACTAAATATTGTGTTTCATAATACTAGTTTATTATAAATATTTAAATGCTAAATAATTCTTCCATAAAAAATAAATTGGCTAAAATCTTTTGGTAAAAATTCTCATAATAAAACTTTATCTGTAAAATCCAGAAAACTGCTCTCAATTTAACCTTACCTGTATTATGTATATATATACCTGTAGCTGCCAAGCTATACTATCGAATGATGGGAAAAGTTGCTGAATTAGTTGGAATATTCTGTGAGTAACTCCCCCGGCTGGGATTGCGGGGATCGTGTCTATGACATGAGGAAAATGCCTCGAAAATGCCTCTTAAATGCAACATTTTCATGCGGTAATTGCAAAGAGGAACAGAAAAAAAAAAGAAAAAAAATTAACTTGGCCACAGAACAACACAGAACCTAAAACAAAAACAAAAGCGGAAGCTTTGGCAATGATCATGCAAACTGCTCATTCATAGGATAATTATTCCATGAGTTCATTGCGGTGGCGTCGGTGGGTGAGCAATTGTTTTTCTCTCTCTCTCTCTCTCTCTCTATCTCTCTCTCTCCTCTTTTTTGTAGTATTTTTATAGTTTTTGTTGGTAGAGGTGGTGGTGTTCAAGTGGGGTGTTCTCCCAACACTCCACACTATATACCAATGTCGTGGGAGCCGACTGTGATGCATTTTTAATGTTTTCATCGCATTAAGTGCATATCTAATTTAAGCCACCTGGCTTTATAGGCTGGGCCCGTGTTACACATCGTTATTACGTCTATAAGCTCAATTACCAGGCATCGTAATCGCCCAAGAATTTGATTGATAAATCTCGGAAGATGACACAGAAAAAACTGTTCAATTTCCATGAATTGTTTGGATTTAGTATAAATTAATGTCTAATTTTCTCAGGGAGTGCAAAGGCTTCATTTAATATTCTAACAAAGATCTGTTGATCACTGCCTCAGGGCTTGCCAAATAACTGTCTGGATAAATCGGCTTTTAACCCAATTTTGTATCGATGACCTTGTCCTGGGAGAGACACCAAAAATCAGCTCCAGAAATATATAGCACGCCTACAGTTAGCAGCTGGGCATGTCTAACCAGTTTCACCATCATATATATACGCATCAAGATTCTGAGTATTTTTCGTATATATAGTATCCCGGATTGCAACCAAAATCGAAACAAAAATCAACGAAAAAATTCTTCGGCAATGACAATAAGCTGAGAACTGAGAACTGAACTGAGGCGAACTCTCCGACTGTTCCACTTATGTACATATGTACTCGTATATAATACATCAGAATATATATAAATGTAAGTGTGTTCCTTTGCAGCTCTCACTTCTGCACTGAAATAAAATCATTTAGAATTAATAAAATTATGTAAGAACTTGTATTAGAGGGAATAAAATAATTGCTTACGTATTCATGCAAAAATACTGCTGAAAATGACATAATAAACCACTTTAACTTGCTTTCTTTCTTAAGACTTTATTATAAATATTTTAAATACTTTATTAATATTCTTATAAACTATAACAAAATGTTATTGGTAAATATATTACAAAATCCTGTAAATATTTTAAATGCTGGATTTTTTAGTATATCTTTTAAGTGTCTTGTCTTAAAAGCAATGTTTTCTTTATTTTGGTTTTCGTGGTTTTTTTTTCTTGTGTTGACTTAACAAATTTGAATGTTTATATATATATATTCCTCATATATGTATATATATATTTGCCATCTTCTCCTTTCGCTTGAAACGGTAAAAAAGTAAATTTGATTCATACTCGCACGTAACAACAACAACCAAAGCTTTTGCTTGTTGACTCGTTTTATTTTTATAATCCCCAAAAGCCTCACTTGTTGTTGTGGTTTTTTTTCGCTTCGCTCTTCTGGAATTCTGCGAATTTTTATTGACAAATTTCATTAGAACTTGTACTTGTTGGCCAGAAACCGGACGGAGGGGCAGAGTTAACTTGGCTAACTGTAGTCGAACGAAATGAAATGAACTGAAGTGAACCGAATTGCTTGTTGCTTATTTTTTTTAATTCCGGCAGGAAAACGAAAGACTTAGGCAACGAACTTGAAAACTTCTCACTACCCAAGTTGATGTAACAATACGATCTGTGTTTTAGGTGTACAAATAAAAAGCTTAAGCTATTATTGATCTAAGAAATAAATTACCTACAGTACTATAATCCCCTAAATACCTTAAATAGAATGTAAACAATTAATTTTAAAATTATAATAAGAATATAAGTTCCGCATCTTCCATAGATTTAAGAAAGCATTTTTTTCTTGTAAGAATTTATGGGTATTTTGATTATAAATCTAACTAAAAGGCTAATACATTTTTTTCACAAAATGGAATGGATTTATTTCCCCAACAAACCGTGAAAATTATTAGTAATTTAAGTAAGTTCAGAAAAGTGGGAAATTGTGTTCAAGAAAAAGAGAATGAGTTGAAGTGGGCAGTGGTGGTGGGCGGTGGTTTTTGGGGAAAGGCACAAAAGAATTTAAATACCAAATTATACATCAACTGACCAGAACACCGGGCACAGAGCACAGAACAAGCCAAACGCAAATTCATTGTGTATGTGTACTTAGTACACTTCTATGATTCTATGATTGCGAATTCTAACAAACACCCAAAGCTTCCACCCAAAAAAAACCCCCCCTTCTCCTCTCTCAGCTTTGTGCAGAGCAGCGTGACAAGAACAAACAATGAACAACAGCAAGAGCCAACAGCAACGAAAAAAACATAAATAAATACAAAAAAAAAACATAAAAACAAAATACAAATTTTTCGTTTTGTATTGAAATGGAAATAGATTTTTTTTCGTTGCTGCTGGTATTGTGTGATTTGCAACAAAAACAGAAAAAAAACAGAAGCAACAAAGGCAAACACTTTAGTTGCCATGATTGTTGTTCTTGCAGCTTCAAGTGTTGAAGTTCGTGTGAATCTCATTGTTGTTGTTTTTGCTGTTGGTCTACACAGTTGCGGTTAAAATATTAGTAAGGAAAAATAGATTATTTACATGTATTTAATTGTTAGTTCATGTTTTTTATTAAATAAAGAAATAATTCGTTGTATCTGGTATTTTTAAATATTTCTTGAAACAATCACCTTAAGCTTAAGAGAAAAACTTTTAGAAAATGTGGATTTCAAAGTGAAAATTATACAGATTATAAATGAAAAACAAAAGGAAAATCTGTAGAATTATTTAATATTAAATAAACTAAATAAAACCTAAGAAAAGACTAAGTATTTTCACTTCTATTGTTACTTTTATTTTGACCGCACCTGTGCCTTTTTTATGTTCAGTTGCAACATTAGGTGAAACATCATTATCATGCCACAGAGTCAGGGGCAAGAACAAAAATACATATACAACAACAAAAAACCTGCCATTGTTTCGCTGTTTTTTGTTATTACAATGAAAGCTCATTGTGGCACAGAGGAATCGGAATCAAAATCGGAATCGGAATAGGAATAGGATACGGAATCCGAATCAACCGAAAAGGAACACGAGTTGGCAACAAGTGCTTTTTGTTTGAGGCCTCTCTGGCCCAAGGAGGAGCAACAACTACATGTCCATTTTTGGCCACAAAATGCTGCTCCATTAAAATGCTACAAGGCTTAACGATTTTCTTTTCTTTTTTTTTAACAGCACTTTGCATCGTTACCAGAGGATTAACTAGGCAGTGCATCGAACGGAAGAAAAGCCATTTAATTTAGCCCATTAAGGATCATAATGCGATTCCTGGCTATTTGACAAATATTTATGGAGGAATTTCTAGTATTGTGTGGATTCAAATAATTAAGATTAGATGTGTAAAATAATTGGAATTAAATACAATATTAATTTATTAGTTACGTTGTTTAGAATATATTTAAGAGACAATTTTAATGATATATTTAAACGATTTTGATTATTTATCATTAGAGTTGGCCTAAATAAATCTTTAAGAAGTTACAAATGCTGTAAATTCGATACAATCTTTGGTTGAAACCTAGTTATAACTTGTAAATCATAAACTTAATAACCAGATCTTATATATATATTTTTTTTTAATAACAAATTTTCGATTTAATGCTCGCTTTGCCCTGCAAACCGTTGCCAGCTTTTTCTTTAATCATTTTCCAACACTTTTTCCTTTTTAGAGACAGAGACGTGATGCCAGATTAATTTCCAGCACGCTCAAATGCACTTGAAATCAATGAGGAAGTAATTAGATTAACTCTTCTTTTCTCCTCATCTCATTTTCTCCTTTTTCTACCTTTCTGCTTATTTTTTGTTCTGGCTTCCCTCGTTTAGTTTACAGTTTCCCCATCTTTGGCCAATTTGCAGTTTGTTTATAAATCAAGTGTAAGTGACATTGAAATTTATTGGCCAGAATTGCTGCCACCTCTCTCTCTCTCTCTCTCTCTCTTCAACTCCATTTCCATCTGCATCACCTTCTCTTCCACTCGTTTATCATTTGTCTATTCTCCCCGTTGCCCGTTGCCCGCTTCAGCGCCGCCTTGCCACTTCCCTGCTTCGGCTGCGTCTTGCTCTGTTGCGTGAGAATTTCGCATGTTGTGCGGTAGTTTATATAACACACAACACACACCACACACACACAGTACATATGGAGAGACACCTAAACACGGCTCATTCTTACGCTATCTAATTAAAGTCCCGACCATCTGGCAAAGTTTTCTGTTTCAACTCGCACAAATCATCATCTTTTCCTCTCCCATATGTATATAGTTTTATTTGCTTCTTTTTTGCGGTTACTTTATCGTGCAAATCACAGGAAAAAGATGGAGAAGAAAATATGAGGCAAGAATGGAATCTTTTGATTATGTTAATTAATATTTATTTTCGATTTTGGCGGTGTGTGCGTGTGTTTCCGAGCAATTTAAGTTTTTGGGAAATATTTTTGAAGAAAAAACAAAAGACTTAGGCAACAAACTTCTACCAGGATAAAGGGGATAATAACTTATTATATTTTAAGACAATTAAAGTATACTCCGAATTATATTTATAATATATTCGTAAATTTAAAACTGGATTAAATAAAATCCTTAATCAAAGACAAACTTTATGCCTTAGATATATCTTTGATATCAAGTTTGTAATAATTAAATAATATTTTTAAATTCCAATTTTTAAGATTTGTCATTTTTATGACACTTTATAAGGCTTAAATAAAGTTTTAAGAGGTATTATTTATTGTTACAGCAAATTTTGATCCTTTAAATCTCACTCTATACTTTTTTGGCTAATTTTCCATAACGTTTTCCATCACAAAACCCATTTCACATCTATGGGAAATTACGAATTTCATGACAAATCATCAATTGGCTTACAACTTTGTTCATTGCCCTCTCGCAATCATCTGTGGAATGTTTGTAAGTTTTGCCAAGCGAATTGTTTTAATTGCCTTGACATTGCCATAAATCGAACACCGTTAAGTAAATAAATAACTTAAGTTTACCGCTTATTTGCGCATTTATTTATATATATTTTTTTATTTGGTTACAAACAATGATGAATCAATAAAATCAGCTTAAAGTAAAGTATCTTGGCCAATAACAGTTTGGAAACCAATTGGAAAAAAATAAAAGAAATAACAAAGAACAGGCCAGTTACCGTTAGATAAGTATCTTAACCCCAGACTATTATTGCTTTTTATTTTTTGGTTTTTTTTTGTCGTCAACAACGCATCGATATTGATTTTCGTTCATTTCATTAATTAAACATTTCACGTGTGAATTTCCTGCAGCAACAGGTACATCCGCCGAACGATTGTGGTGAAAATACATTTTTGGCTGTCTATAAATCTATATTCATATATGCATATGAGTGTCTCACACTTGATTTTTGTATCTTTTCCCTGAGTTTTTTGGTTTTTATTTAACTGAGAGATCTCTGTCTGTCGGTGCGGGGTGGCAATTAAAAAACTCTTTACGCAATTTGCAGAGATGTGTGGCTTTTTTTTCGCCTCGTGTTTGTTTGAAAACGTTTCGCTTAATTTTAGTTTATGGCTGCCAATAACCGACGTCAAGGCCAAGGCCAAAAAGGCCGACCGACACAGACACAATCGTTTGCTTCATTATATTCTAAGCTGCTCCAACTACCAACTGCCGGCCAAAAAAAAAAAAAAAGCCGAAAATAAATGTAGTTGAGCCTACAATTTGTCTTGGAGTTGCCGTTTTTGTGCGTGCCTCGTTACGGTTTCAGTTTCCTCACGTCCTCACGTCCCGCACGAAACCGAAACCGAATCTGAACCGAAACTGAAATTAAAATTGAATATCATCTAACGAGATCAAGCCAAAGTCAAATCTTTTGGATTCTAATTGCCGCCGGAGAGATACTAAAGAGCTCGGCGCGCTATTTAAATTGCTATCGGAAATGGCCACAGGAAGGTTTTCTTTTTTATTTATTTCCAATTAGGGCTACCGTAAATCAAAGTTTAAAGAAATATAAGAAAATAAATACTTTTAATATAAGTTTCTACGTTTTATAATTGCATTTTATTGGTCTAGAGTTAATATGTATTTTTTACTGATCATAAAACGAGTTATTTCATTGAATATTTTATTTATTTATTGTTAGTTCTTTATTTCTTGTTACATTTATAAATATATCTCAACATATTAAATAAGTTTCTGTTCCTATAATCACAGTTATGTTAGCCAATTAGTGTTTTGCAAATAATTACCATCGATCAAATCGGCGAGAACAAGTAAAGTCGGTGGGGGCTAGGAAATCGCAAAAACCTATTATATAGCTCCGTATTTAATTAGCGAATGATTTAAGTTGCAATCAAATGATTTGCATACTTTGGCTAGTTAACTGTTTAACGCTTGCCATAAAATATGCTTCACATTTTGATTAGCGCCGTAATTGAGGCGGAATTTCGCAATCAAAATCGAATTAAAATAAATGCCAGTCTCAAATTGATGCGAGAGATACCAAATGCTTGTTTAGATATATAGATTTTTTAATCAGAGAGTTAAACAATTTCTGGCCACATTTAAATCATTAGTCATTATGACTTTCAACTTGGCTTTGTTGTTGCGTGCGAGCCAAGTCAAGCATCTCGGAAATCGCGCTAATTTATCTCTTATAAGTTAAGTTTTTCGTCTTGTCTTTTTTCCTTGTTTTTCCTTTTTTTTTCCTTTTTGTATTTGTATTTTTTTTCGCTCCGTTCGGGCCACATTTCTTTCTTCTCGCTGCTGATGCGCCGCTGAGGTCGAAGAAGCAAAAAAAAAATCATAATAATAACAGCAACCACGACTCATTCACTTAGTCAGCAGACACAGACACTGGCAACTTGGATTTTGACTCAGTCCAATGAACTGCAAAAATCTGCAGGCCAGCCAACAAAAATAAGACAATGAATAAAATATAATCTGGTCAAAAAGTTTCGGTTAGATTGACTCGAGAAAATTACCTACAATTTTCAACTGAAAAGGGGGAAACAAATGCATTCAAAATATATTTATATTCTCTTGAATATAATCTTAATTTACCTTTTTAGAAAATCAATAAAATCTACAACGATTTTTATTTCTTTGAATTTCCAAACCATTTCGTTGGAATTTCATGTTCACCAAATATAAGTTATGCACATCTTCATAAGGAATTTTGTTAATCACAAATCAATCAAATCATCATCTTGATTGAAACAGAATAAATTTTCCGAATGCTAAGCATAAACTGCCGTCATAAACATAATGAACTCGATTCAGACGATGCTATTTTTAATGAGATGTCTAAAATATTCTCCGAAATGTCATTCACTTGTTTGATAAGCATTTCTAAAAACGTGTTTCACAGTCATAAAATCACCTAGAAGTCCAAGTCCAAAAATATACTGCACATATATTTATTTTTTGAAGATGTGTAGCTCATTAATATATTTTAAAGGGCCAGTTATTTTTTCTTTAGTCACTTAAGCTGCTTAAAATCGAAGCAAAAATCCGCCAGAACATCGTTCGACTTAATCATTTGCCGCTGCGGCTCCATAAGCGATTTTTTTTTGTGAATGAATGCAGACATCAAAATAACAATAATTTGTGAAAAAAAAAAAATTAAAATGTTTCAAATTATATGAGCATATACATATATTTATAAATACGCATAGGAATGTATCAAAATCTCCTCTCGTCTCTCTCTTTTTTGGGGCCCACTAATGACCGTTTCCGAAGAGGCAGGCGCTATAAATAGAGCAGTCTCTAACGCGTTGAAGTGATCTGCTATAAATAAATCAAGAAACTAAATCATCAGGCACTGAATCTTATTGTTCAGTTTGGGTTTGTATAAGACGGAAGAGAAAGGGGCAAAGAATGGAGGAGGGTGCAAAAAATAACACACTCTCTCCTAGCTTGTGTTAAGCGAAAATTTATAATTATCTGGGCCTAGGTGATGGAAGAATATAATAGTTTTCACTAAAAATTAAATTAACTTTTCTAAATACAAAAACAAAATATTAAGGCATTTATAATAATATTTCTTGTAGTATTATTTGTATTTTACTTATTATGTAGTTTCAGTTTAAATTTACATTTATATATATAAAAAGAACTAATAATTTTTAATGAGAAACCAACAATCGGATAGACTCCTCAATTAATCGATTAACAGGTCACACTCATCTCAAATCATTTTATAGAAATAAAGAGTACAGACACAAACTTAAACATTCAGTATTTTCTAATTCTGTTGTTTTTGATATTGGATAGTATATAATTACATTTCCTTAGAAATTATATTAATCGATTAATATCGATTAATTAATTTAATGTCGATAACTTTTTATACTTTGCATTTACTTACTTTCTTATTTACTTACTTTTATTATAACATTATTAATATGATTTTGCGCATTCTGGTTGTGATCGATTAATCGATCAATCACACACTGATCGATAACTTTTTATACTTTACATTTACTTACTGTTTTATTTATTTACCTTTATTATAACTTTATTAATATGAGCAACATTCTGGTTGTGATCGATTAATCGATCAATCACACGCTCATCGCTAACTTCCTTTAGCGCGATTGTGGGTGGGGGCGTATCGATTCTTTTCGTTTCGATTGGTTTCGTTTCGAACATAACAAACTAATTGCTGGCAGAGCCAAAAACGATCTTTGGACTAATTGTTGAAGAAATTGCAAACGATCCCGTGAAAATGCGATCGCTCCCTCTCCCTCTATCAGAGTGCGTATATAGACCTCTCTCTTCAACTCTCAGTCGACGGCAGTGGCGGCGGCGGCGGCTGTCAGTCAATTAGAGCAAACGCGCTAGAGAGATCATTAGAGACTTGACGATAGAAAGCATTTTGAGTGGCAGTGATAGATTGTTGAATTGTTGTTAAAGAATTGCTAGATTGGCCAGAATAGTTGGCTGGCTGGCTGGCTGGCTGGCTGGCTGACTGGCCAGAACTGTATTGGCATTCGGCCAAATGCCATTTCTGGCCATACTTATATCAAACAGGAGCAGCTCTCTTGAAGCGGTTAAGTGACTAATTTATGGCCTTTTATGTAAGCCAAAGCAATAATACTGATTCCACACTCGCGCCAAGTTTCGACTGGAGTTCGGACTCCGACTCGGAGTCGGAGTCGGAGTCCGAGTCGAAGTTTGACCACTTTCCGCAATGGTAGCAATTCATCTAATTGCCGGTGACGGTGCCGTTTGATGGACAGGCCGCTGGACTGTATAAAGAGAATTATACAACAATCAGAACAAACAGCAATAAGCCAACCGTACAGCCAGCCATAAGCCATACCGGGCTGTGGGACCACAGTCTTATCACAAGTGCGCACCTGCACCACTCTCGGGAAAGCCCTAGGGATCTGCGGTGGAAGCACACATTGAAAAAACAAACACCACACCCCCACCCACAAAAAGCCATTGTACACTTGGCAAAATATATCACAACTCTAATGGGGTCTGGATAATGAACCTAATTTATTTATTAAAAATAAAAGAAGATACTATAGAACACCGTTGAAGGGAATGCAGTTTTCTTAGTTTTATTTCAGTTTATAAAATATTCAAAAATCGAAATAAAATGCTTTATTGTTAACCCCAAAGATCTGATTTAAAAATAAACATAAAACAAAAACAATATTATATTTGTATGATATTTAAAAAAATATATATAACTAATGAATTGTTTCAACTAAATAATGCATGTATTTTTTAGTAAAAAATAAATGCTTGATGTGTACAAAATATTTTAAAACATTTACAAACAATTAACACATACCTTAAGGCATCAACATCACTTTTAGAACTATTAGAAAAATATGTTCTTTTTCCTTTCTATTTATTTTTCTGCCAGTGCAGCTCTCATCCGCTGCTTCCTAGAAACACGCAGCACATTCATTAAATATGCTTCATTTCTTCGGGACATTTATTGCCGTACATCAGCCATGGGGCTTTTCACTATTTTCTTAATTACCAACTACAACTAATCTCTGTTTGTATATCAAACAGAGAACCGTGAAGTCTTCCCTGTTTTTTTTCTCATCACGCCCCTACTTCGTCAGCTTCGTCAATGATAGATAACATTTAATTGTTAATATATTAATGTAAGCAGTGACCTGCTGATGAATCAAAGGGTACTATAAATGGAGTTTCTAAACGGAAAAACTATTTAATTTAATTTTTAAGAGCATGTTGCTTAAAGGAGGCTATGTTTTTTTGTACAATTTATTATTATATATATTTAAACCAAACAAATATGCATAATATTTAAATTTCTACTTTAGGTATAAGAAGCTATAAGAAGGTATAAGAAGCTATATACTATAAATCTATACTTACTAAGGCATTCAAAAATATTGTCTGATTTTCTCACACGCATGTTTTTCCCTTTTTTTTGGACGGAAATCAATCAAAAAAGCCTTAAATCCACCATTCATGGCGTTTTCACCGCGAGGAAGTGAAAACTTTTGAATGAAAACCATCAACGAACGAACCAGCTATTATTATTATTTGGTTTTATGGCTCAAAGTGCTGAGTGGACTTAAAGTGGCTTAAATAGGGCTTAAATCACAGTCTAATGAGACGCGACGACAGCTTGGGAAGCTGTCCCAAAAGTCAAAAGAAATCAAAACTATCACACACGGCTTCCAAAAAAAAAAACCGAAATCTACATAAATCAATAAAAGAAAATAATATGAAGAACTCATCAAAGTGACATTAGGGAACCGCTAGAATGATGTCCCGACTTGGAGTGTCATAAAAAAAAGAGAGAATGTATATCTTCGATCCTTAAGAAATCATTCGGGGATTTATCTTTACGGCAAGACAAGAAAAGGTGTTAGAACAGGTGCACCCAAATGATGGGAAAGCCTCAAGAAAATCAAAAACAAACCTTAAAAAAACGAAGAACTTTAAGTAGATATCAATTTATGTACGACAAAATCGGTTTATATATTTATTTTTATTGCGCATACGCAGTGTGTGTCGCCTCAGACTTTATTTTATCTCGGGTTTATTATGAGAGCGTAGCCAGCCACAACGGAAGTCATTTGTCCGAGTCGCCGAGTCAACAAAACACAAACCGAAATTAAAAAAAAAAAAAAAAGAAGAATGAAAAAAACTCTAGCAAAAGAATAAGAAACTTAACACACAAAACATATAAAAAAAATCTCGACAATACCTCAGTACTGTACTTGCTCTTTTTTTGTGTGTTGTTGTGGTTGCCTCTGGGATTACGTCACTGTCACAGTGCAACACAGCCATGAGCAGGGAGAGAAAAATTAGAAGCTTAAGTAAAGTTAAAAGCCAGCGAATACCCTTTGAAATTAATTCAAAAATTCCCAAGAACCAAATGCCAGTTGATAATGTATCCCTAATTTATTGTAAGAATTAACAGAAACAATGGAAAATAAAAGTTTAAGAATAGTAAGAGATATGTTTCAAGTTTGAAAATAAGAAACATTAATGTAACTTTATGGATAACTCTACTTATTGAGCAATCACACATTTATTAAGATGGAATTAGGTTTAAGGAAGAAGTACAATTCCATGATATTATATATAGTTTTAGTTATTTACCAGATATATAATCCGTTGGATGGACTCTCCGGTGAGGAATCATAGCCAATTATCGTTAGGGTAATGGATGCTGTCTGTCACATTGCCGGCAAATGCTGCGGATGATGAGGATGAGATGATGTTCATGTTGATGATGGGTAAGATGATGAAGATCGGCCAGTTCCCATGGTCGAATCGTTATATATAAAGTACAGCTAGGCCGATCTGCGATCTGCGATCTGCTGAGCCATGCCAGCTGACCAGCACAGAGTGCAAGACGAAGAAGAACAGCTCAATCAAGCGAGTGCGAAACTTCAAGTTCATCGTGGATGTGGATGTGGATGGGAACCGACCGTGTCCATTACACTTGTCTCTCTGCCCAAGCTTATACACTGAAAAAAAAAATAAATAAATAAGAGGTAGGTAGAGGATGCTTCTATTTAGGAGGCTTTAGGTAGAGGAGGCTTCTATTTAGTTTAGTTAATAGCATTTATTGTTTATTTTCTCAATTATGTCAAGTTATGACAAAATTATATAAGACAACCAGCATTTTGGATCTCTCTTTATCCCATATTTTTCTTAGAAATAAATCAAGATATATATATGATAAATAATAAATGATTTTAAGGGTAAAATACTTGAATTGTTATTGAAACATTAAATATCGTTTCTGGTCTTGAGAAATTAAGG